>LR142285.1:0-10720 GCA_900659605.1 Tisbe holothuriae | reverse complement strand
AAGGGTAGTACCTTGGAATAAACCGAAACCTGCGAACTAACAGTAGCAGGGATTAGGCCAGGGGCAATCCGGGAATTTAAAAAAAATGCTTACAGTTCAATGCGTCTATTTTCACCCTTCTGCCGCCGCTCCCTCGATATTATTTACGACCCCGCAAAAGGTGCAACACCGAGTCATATTTTCACCCCTTTGCTTTATTACGCTGCTTTTAAAGGCTTGTTTTTCGTCTGCAGAAATATGGGAAGTGAATGATACATTGCACAAGTTTACACAGTCTGAAACACTGAACTGTTACAACAAAAAGTTGGACAGAAGACTCTTCCTGCCAATGCCTCCCACAGCAAAAGTTATTTGACAATTAATAATTGTCCAAAACTCTTTTGTTTCAGTTCTCATATAATTTCCTTTCATTCATAAATTGCGTGCAACGTTAAAATAATTTGTTTTTCTCTCTTCTCCAGCGCTGCGGGCGTTTGTGATTTCAAACGGATTTTCTTCGTTAAAGGGTGGAATAAGCCTCATTAGAGCTCATTTACGTTCAAATGTTTTAAGAATTGCAATAGTCATTAGTTGCATGTCAATAGTAGTAGCTGCCGGCTGGTGGGGTGTAATGGGAAATGATTAGTTATATTTTCTCTCATGAGCTGCCGCCTGCCAACTGTAAACACAGTGGATTTGTATTGAACAGTATTAAACTCATGAAAATATAGTGACGTTAACCGTGGTTTAATATATTTAATACTAATACTAATGCCAGCCAGCTGTATACACAGTGGAATTGTATTGAACAGTACTAAACTCATGCATTAAAATAAATTTAATGTACTGCAATACCAAATACAGAGACGGCTTACAGTGGTTTCACATATTAAATTATCATACCAATCCACTGTGCAACACTTCATACATAAGCGTTTCGCTTCATTTCACCCTTATTTCCACGGGGGCGGAGCTGCAGTCATAAGCGCTGCACTTATCAGCTGACGAAATGTTGAATATATTTCAGAAAAAAAGTAATGATAAATATCGCGACATTTTTCAACTATGAAATCGAGAAACTTTTTTTCTCCTCATTCCAAAAGCGACAGTCGAACTGAACTGAAATAAATGTATTCAGTAGCAACTCATGAAAATAAATGGAGCTCATCTACTAGACTTCTCTCCTTTTCGAAAATGAACCCGCGCGGGTGTCAGAATAAAATTTTCAGAACATCATTCAAAGTATTATCATCATCTCGACCTATATTTTAAACCCTCTTTCATTCTAGGTAAGAACGGAAAACTACTTGACCCATAGATCACATTACACAGAGGGTCAATAAATCAAACATTGATCTGGGAGGGATCCGACTCAGTCTCTAAAAGGAAGAAGCAAGACCCATTTTCCCTAAGTGCTTCGAAAGGTAGTTTCCTTGAGAGCAATCGGGCACAGTGGTGTCTGGATGGATTATATCATTATACAGCAGTGCCTGGACGGATTATATTTTGACACAGTAGTGGCTGCTTGGAATATATTATAATCTTCTTATAAAATGGCGCTGAAGTTTTTTATTCCCATGGTAATCATGTCCAAACCACTGTGTTTGAGAGTAGTTTGTTGCTTGGCCAGTTTGATGCTGAGACCCATTAGCTAAAAGATACTCAATGGGTTGAAGGAGAAATAGAAGAAGGAACAGGATAAAACAGCCTGTTTTCAGCACTAAAACGGGGAAGCAAGTTAACTTTATACTGGAGGCAAAACAAGTATGTACTTTACAGCATCTTTGCTTATGAAATATATGGCTGTATGAAGGTGTTATTAAAGTATTTTATTAATTAAGTGCATATAATTATAGTTTGTAACAAGTCTTTTCTCAGACATGTTCAACAACAATGCCGATATATATTGAATTTTTCCAGCCGGGTATCGAGGAATTTTAGACTCTTTTCTCCTCTATTATACTGACCCGGGCTTTTCAGGCGTCCTCAGCTGCATGCTGTCTTTATGAGGGACATTCCCGATAAAGAGGCATTTAGCTTGTATATACCTGGTTAAAGTATGCATATAATGGGTTAAAAAGTACCAGTTTTTGCTCCAATGTTTGGATCTTTGCATTGTTCTCGAAGAAGAATTACTATTTCTGATATGTATCAGCAATTTGGAAACATAAAGTTTGGAATGTGTGTGGGCACTGTAGATTTATTATATGGCCCATAGGAAAATAAAAATTAATTCTGTCGACAAGTAGAAATGAATCATCTATTATTTTGTCCAATTTAACTATAATAAGAAATATGTTTTGACAATATTTTTTCCAAAGCAAATCCACTGTGTAGTGGGGTCATTATATTCAATACATGCCATCATTCTCTGCGCCCGCCCCTAAGTTTGCTCTTTTAATGACGGAAAATGAACAATTTTGGGCGTTCTCTTCTTCATGGGTGTGTTTGTTAATTAGCGATGCTAAGTGGCTTTTACACACACTGCCTGTCGGCTGTCCAAAGGATAAGAAGCCAAATGTGCAACCTCTGTTTGTTCTAATGCTATAAAGAGCTTGTAATATGCATTCAAAAGAGTCATTTACATCTTATGTACTTTTATAGTATAACAACAGAGCATAAAACATACGCAAAAAGTCTTTGTTGGCTCTTCTGAACAGTTACAATTTTTGGCCAGAGACCTCTTATCATTTGGACAGCCCATATGTTCTTGAGCAAACAAACTGGGGGTTTAGGGAGGGTAATCATTACAAGAATAAGACTGAGACTTATTCCAAAGGTCTCTTTTATGGACCACACATGGAGTTATGCAGAGAATAAGCCAAGATAGGGTCAGAAAACCCCTCAAGAGTGTCGTTAAACCGGCATGGGGTTGAATAAAACTATTTAAATGTGATTTTCGGTCACTGTGAAATGTATAAAAAGCGGGTTATTTTCCATTCATTTGGAAATTGAATTCCAGGCCTGAAGCAAATGTTGAAATCAATGTTCAAAGTTCTCATTTTCATTTATTCCTTCAGAAAACAGAAAACAGTAGAATTTGACATGTTTTAATAAAATATTACATGCGATAGTTTTATCAAATTTTGTTATTAAACACAATAGGCACATTAATTTACTTTCTAAAATCAATTTCTTAACTTTTATTAGCTCAAAGTATACTGCATACAGTCAAATCCGGCATCCCTGTCAAGATACGGGCGTGTTATAGCCAATTAATTTGACTCCACTCAGGTAGACTTGAAAGGGGAATGGAAATGAAAGGAGAGACATTTGGTGCATTTCTACAAAATATACAATTTTAATGGCCACACAAGACCGGTCTTCTTAGGCCTCTAAATGTCTACGAAAAGTTTAAGAGCATTCTAAAATAGAATTTTAAAGTGGGGGAATATGCACTTTTGAAGCTTTACAATGCACATTTCTTCCTCCAAAAGTGTGCTCTAACTGCATTTTGAAAGGAAAACTTTTAACGGCTTAAAATGGGAAATTGATAGATTTATTCTTTTATGAATGATTTTATTCTGGCAGCCTTGAAATTCATGTACAAAAGCGGACTAACGAGCAGGCTAATTTGACACATTCTGCCTCATTTAAACCCAATTCAAGCAGCCTAAATTTTCAATCTCAAAATAGTTTTTGTGTGCAGCACTTTTTGACACACAAAAGGAGACGAGTCAAAACACGTTTTGGGCGGGAAAATTCAAACATTTGCCCGAATCTTATAACAGAACTGAACAACTTTAAATCTCTGGCAAAGTCTTGTTTTGCACCACTTTTAAAACCGTGTCTCTTTTTTGTTGTCTGCCTTTTGTTAAGAATTGTCAAGAGACAGTTTTTTCCAACCAAACCGACAAGACACAAATTAAAGCCTAGAAACTAACCACAAGTCGCATACAGAGATGGAAAACATTCTTGTTGGGCTGATCCTTTTTTCTCTATGTCCCCCTTTTAAGACGTTCAGGCTTTTTCTCTCTCTACGATTGATGCCCAAAGATCAGAATCTGTCCCTTTTCATTCCAAGCGATTTTTTAAAAAAGACGGGATTTGACAGAAAACTTCACTTAGTTCGAAACATGAACAGTATCACAAAAACTAGATAAATCAACTTTGAGCTCATATAGCAGCAGAATAAAGTAGATAAAGTCCAAATCTTTAGCTCCAAAAGGCTAGTGAACATACATTGAAAACCAAATTTCCTCCATTCTTGTACTACAACCTGACATAAACTTCAAAATACATGTTCTCCACATATTCCCAAAACATCATTGTATATTCAAATGTGTCTCTACATTGAATATTCCGCTTTTATTGGAGCACAGACAAGACCTCGAAACAATATTTGCCGTTAAAACGAATTGACTTTGAAAAACGACTGGGTGATTTAGACACAACAGATGTCCACTTTGGAGGCGGTTTTAAGCGGCCGTGACTCGGTAATTTATACATATATTCAAAAGGGAGAAGAGACCCAAATATTGACTTAATTTGTACAGGAGCATCCAAGAAAGTACGCTAAAGTCTGTATAGATAACTAGAACATTAGCTTTAAATAATGCATAAAAATGGACATTGACATATTAATTTTTAAACAATTGTACTTTGTACTATTCTTTGCAATCAAAAACTACTAAATATGAAACTATGAAACTATGAAACTATGAAACTACTAAAATGTTCAATTCCACCAGTTTTTAAATTTAAAGATCCAAAATATTTTAACCACAAGTTCCTTTTCTGATGGTATGTTGTGCACACTTTGGTGTTCCCTTGACATTTTTAACAGCGACGTTTTTACGCGTTTTTGCACGGGTAATGTGGATATATATCTGCTACTCTAACTCAAGCCTCTCTGGAGAAATGTCGGGAAAATATGGTATTCTATGCACTTTATATCCTAAATATAACGTTTGTTTCACATCCGGTAATGAAGGATGACAGCCCAAAATATGTGTCAAATTTCAGAGGCCTTTTTACGGCCGAAGCTCTCTGGCGTAAACAAAAATATATATACGAGCAGTTTTGGGGGTTATAACGTGAAAATAAGCCTCTCTCTCTCTCTCTCTCTCTCTCTCTCTCTCTCTGAGGTTATGTTTTGAAGCGAGAGTGCTTTTGACTTTTATGGACACATTTCGAGGTTAATGGAGTTCAGTGGTTTGAAATGTGTAAAAGTATTTGGAATTCATATTTTGGGGTTTAAAGTAAAGGTAAATATACGCAGGTTATTTAAGCATATTTTCTCGTTTAGTTTCCACTTCATTTGATAAATATTTGAATAAACGAATTCAATTTTGGATAAAAAGATATAACAAGTTTCTCTTTGAACAAAGAAATATTCTTTGCCGGTTTGATATAACTCGATTTAAAGACATGAAGGAAAGAAAAAGGTTCGTGGCACCCCTGCGGCTTATATTGGACTTTCAATCTAATTTTCGAAAATAAAAGATTCTCATTTTCGATAGATCACAGAGAGAAAAGGAGGAAATAATTGGAAACTAATTGTTTTTCCTTCTCTTTCTGTTCTTAAGACAAAGACAAGCTTTTACTGGGGTAATAAAATCTAAAGCCATTTAAGGTTAACTACATTGCCATGAAGGAAATGAATGCATGGATATATGAAACCAATATAATATTTTATTCTACTGACATAGTTTGAGAGCTTAGGCCGCTCCCAGACTGGCCAGTTTTGCAAAAACTGCCAGCATTTTTTCCATTTCTTCCATCCTTTTTTGCGTTTCTGCCGCCTTTTTTCTATTTCTTCCGGCAGTTTTTCTTTCCTCCCAGCCAGCCAGGCATGCTGAGTGGAGGCAGAAATGTGAAAACAGCGTGCGCGAAAACGCCAGTCTGGGAGCGGCCTTATTAAAGAAATAAAATAAAATACATATTGCAAAGTTAATGTGATTGTTTAGGAGTAATTTAATAACGCTTCTAAAGTTTTACCATTTTCTCATGAGCTCTTTAAAACTTCATGTCATGTACACATCACCGCTTGCGACATTTTACACGCATATGATTTACAGTTTATACTTCCAAGCTACAAAAAAGTCACCCCTGCTGCACCTGGCAGCGATATATAATTCTCTTCGTTTTAACTACTCTGGTGGCACCCTAGGTGGTAAAAGGGTTACAATTATGTGTACCTGTGCTTTTATATGTTAAAGGGTGAATGACATTTATAATTCAAAATAAAATGAAAGTTATGAAATATCGTTTGGTATTGATATAAATTTGCAACTTTGCATAAAAGTTCATATTTCCAATAAGACAATATTTAGCATGTATTTTATATACAAACTCGACCTGATTTTCGCTTCGGAAGTTAATAAATTACCTTTTTCTCCCTGTCTAACAACAGACAATACAAGCTTGTTTTCTGTTCTCCTGCATATTGCATAGAAGGGGTTGAATGGAGGAGAGCAGAAATAAACGACCGGCTTCATTATGTTTCGGAACCCCCGCAAACTCGATATTATGTGGGAGAAGAAATACAGGATTTAATCGATTCGGTGCAACTGTAAAAGACTGTGCTTTTGATTATGTCCACAGATATGTATTATTAACTAATAGATATCTGGGATTATGTCTAAACTCATGTCTGTTATAAACTCATTGAATGCATATGTAAAGCTGAGCTGCGACTATTTAGCATATTATGATTGTGACTTGTGAACATCAATCAGGAAACAGATTTTACTCACGTTTTATAAGTAACCTCAATGTTATAAAATGTTAGGTCAGTTTATGTGGACTCAAATTAAAGAAATATTGATTAGACAATATGTTCTTACAGCCCTTAATTACATTCCTTTCTGAGCGATTATCTCATAACTGCAACCCTTTCTAGCTGCGGTTCCATCGATCAAAAACTTTTGATAAGCTAATCAGCGAAGGAAAGAGAAATTGAGGGATTATTACCCGCCGAGATTCGTTTCAGATAGTCGCCTACCAGTCTCATACCAGTCTCATTACGTACTTGGCGGATTTAAGATATTTCTTTTCCTTTAATCCGCACTTTCAATAATACGAGAAATGCATGCACACATCTGTGACTGGTATGCGGCATCCTGTAAGAGAAACGAATATCGGCGGGTAGACCGTAGTATGACCTTTTCATACGTCTTTTATAATGAATGTAGTGCATTCATGGTTATTAAATGCATTTAGTATTGCGTAGCTCTTGCATCTGTTTTAATGCAAATGAAATATGCATTTTGCATGGTATTTAAAGTACGGCCAATTTGCAAAAGGAAAGTAATAAAAGGTTCAAATGTCCATATCTTGCATTTCAACATACAAGTATATGAAAATAAAGACATTATACAAATATATTGTAAGAATCTTTTCAGTCTACTCAGTACTCAGTACTCAGTAATGCAGGTAATAAAATCAATTGGTTTTACTTAAGAGACCATGTACATAATTATATTATATTCATATATCGGCTCATTGTACCAAAATTCTATGAATGTAATATAACTAGAGCAATATGTTTTTTCAAGTACGTGGGTGGCCTTCCCTCAATAAACAACCATTTTATAGGCAGCGCTTCTTCACATTATTCCATTTTCTGTAGGAGGAGGAAAATCATCATCGATCACTTTTGCAACAACTTTTAATCTGCTCTGATTGAGATATTTTCTCTTTTTTGCAAAAGAGATGGATGAAGGAATCAGGGTTGCCAGTTTGTTTTGTAAATGGAAATTCGTGCGAATTTAACTGGGTCAATATTGATGTATCCCAATGGATTAATGAACCAGTCATGTTATGTTGTTACAGAAAAGTTGTCTCAAATTTGTATGATGTCCATAATGTATTAATTCTACTCTTTAGGTAGTTTTAAAGCTTGGGGTTTGTTGCAAATGGCATCCCTACCGGTTGTAAAGAGGCAATCATTCAATGTTGTATTTCTGTTGATTGGAAATTGCATTTTTTGACGGAAGAACCATAAAATGGGACTTTTTCGAACATATTGCTAGACTGTAAAAGTTTTCGAATAGTACGGAATATGTCAGACTTTAAATTGTCATATTATTGTCAATTTCTTGAATAGTCATCTTAAATATTCGATGACATTTAACAGTGAAGAAAATAACTACCTATGGACAAAACACATTGAATGTAAAGGTCACTTGTGTAAATTTGTAAATTTATGAAGAAATAAAGCTTTCATCGTTCTTTAAAAAGTTGTTTAAAAATGAGAAGTCAAAAAGTGATCGAAGCCTAAAATGAGATTTCTTGGAAAGGAAAGGAAAAAAGTTTGCCCATCGAATATCCCGCTTAGAATTCCAAATTTTGCACAAAAATCGGCTGAGAAAATGGAAGAATATCGAATAGAACGGAAAAGCGCATCTTTCTCTTCAATTTATCCATTCTTTCTCTCTCTCTTTCCGCAAATTTATTTTCAGATACATTAGGTCGGACTCTGGAGAGAGAGAAAAGAGAAAAGCAATTCTGACAAACGACTGGACATTGGCTGCTGGTTACATTGTGGGGCTTTGTTTGTGTAACATTTATTATTTATTTCCCTGAAAGTTATACTTTTTGCAAGTACTCAAGGTTAATATAAGAGACAAAAGGTTTGCTTGCTGACGGCTTCAGCAAGATCTGCCTAAAAGCTGAGTCTGTAAGGACTTATGAGACACTTATGAGACATTTTACTCTTTGAAGTGAGCGCATGAAAAAGAGAAAAAATCAAACAATTTCCCTACGGGCACCCCCTGCAGGTACTCAAAGAGATTGGTATACAACACTATAAGACAGCTGTGTCATAGTTTAATAAAATAGTGACATTTCCCTGGTCCACCCTGTACTTTTCCATTTGCAATCTACTTTCTTCCATTCCACAAAAGGAGGCCTTCTCGCTCAGTCTCCGTCCATCCATGTAGCAATAGTTGCAAAACTGGTCTCCAGAGAAAGAATATTTTTTCGGCCGTCAAAATCTTGAGTAAATTTTCTCCGCTCGATTGAACATTTTCGGCCAGAAATTCCTCCTTCAATTACATTTTTTGCAAAAAGTAAAGCGGATTATTCACGGGTTTTTGATACAACAAAGAATAAATGTTTTCTTATTCTGACAAGAGAATGCTTTTTGCATCTCTCTCAGTTTTATCGTGAAGAGGAACCAGAAACCCCAGAACATCTCACCTTTCACTGCCCACGCCTTAGCCGCTGGCGATCGGACAGCTTCCATATCTTGCTGGGTCGCCCCAACTCTTGGCATGCCGCTGACCTCATAAATTTCTTACAATCAGCACCAGTCCAGAACCTCCTCACGGACCCAACCGAGTACAGACGGGAGGCCGACACATCTAGTTCAAGCATGTAATCTTATACATGGCAACTCTGTTATAATGTAAAGGAGAAAAAGGAAGTCGAGATAAGATTTCGAACCCAAAGGCCACCGCCTAGGTCCAGTTTAGTGTGGTAAAATGACTATTATTGTTGTATTATTGTGCTAAATCGAAATATATAAAACTAAAACTAAAACTCAGTTTTATCGCCCCTCTCACGAGGATAAAATTTCGGTTCTTTCAGAACTTTCATCTTAATCTTGGGGAACAAAACCGAGGATAGGGAGATTAGATGTTTACAGGTGAAGATTATTGCTTCTTTCATCATTCCTTTGAGCAAACAATACATGCACATAAATCAAATATACAACTAAATAAAATACATTTTTTTTTATTATTTTACTGATATCTCAGAGCAATTAACTACAATAGTTAAGAAGAGTTTAGTAACCTAAGCATTGACCACTTGAATACTTTAAACTATTAAGTATGTGCAGCGCTTATATTGAATATTCCTTTTAATATTTTATACACTTTTATACACTTTTTATACACTTTTTATACACTTTTATACTTTTATATTTTTATATACTTTTATACATTGCATTTTCATCATTTTATACCTAACATTTTGATCATATCCTCTCCTGATCCAACCCTCAGATCATTCCTTTTTTTCATGCCCTGTCAAGTCGATGAAATCAGAATCATCTCGAAATGTGTTTGTGTGTGACAATCTCACGTACACGAAAGAAATCCACCATTTACATTTTGGAACAGGAGGAAAATAATAATATTCATTCTGGAAAGGGAAGCCATACCAACTTTATATCCATATAATAAAACATTCTTAATAATTTTGTCGGCATTAGGTCTTAATGCAAAGTAGTAAGTCATTTTGCATATAAAATGGGCAGTAAATTTAATAAGAATTACCATTTTGTTTGGTCGGTAACTTATTTTCTTCCAAGTTTGTCCTCGACACAAACAACAACAATAAAAAAGACGAAAAAGTCGACACGCGTTCGAGGGGATTTCACATTTAATCCGATTAAAGAAAGAAATGTATAACTTTTTGAAGGTGGAATATATGATGCACAGTAGGATCTTGCCAAAGATAGACTTCAGAACCTACTGTGTTAACTTCTTTACTTAAGCTCAAACTGCAAATTATCTTACTAAAGTATCCACGATATATCGAATATTAAGCAAGCTAACTGAGCTGTATACAAATAAATGCCTATTTAACAGCTGTTCTAAACAGGATTGTTTTAATCTTCCGACTTTTGGATTTTTGAAAAAAGGAGAGACAGAACAAATTGAACCTGACAACTTGATGAAAAAGTTTTTCTTCCACTGTCGGAGAGAGAGAGAGAGAGAGAGGAGAAAGTTTTTTGCGCTCTGCGTAAAAAAAGAGTTTGAGCATCCTTCAGATGTCAATATCGAAAAGG
>LR142283.1:0-10749 GCA_900659605.1 Tisbe holothuriae | reverse complement strand
CTTTGAAAGAACAACAAGTTAATAAATCTAAGTTCCATTTAACTGTGTTGTGATCATTGTATGAGAGTAATCATACACAATCCAATACTGACCTGTTGTTCTGGCCAAGCGTACTGTAAGTACCCTAAACGCCCTTGGTTCTGGCTGGTAAATACTGGAATCAAGGGGTTACCTTTGTGCATATAGAGAGAAATAGTATTCTTACACTCTGGCCTAGTTGACAAAGATCACGAAGATTATTTTCCTCTCTATTATTATTTTTAAATTGCCATCCTGGAAAATTGTATTTTTCTTCCCATTATTTGTTATTTTTATATTTTAGCCAGTATTAGTACTGTTCCCCCAGAAATAGAACATGATCAATTTCTTTCCGTTTGAAGTTTTGAACCACGGCCTATATATGAACGTTTATATAGGCCGTGGTTTGAACCTTAGATAAATAAAACACAAAAAGTTTGAACCAATTTACTCTTGGTTTGAAAGTATAATTATAATTAATTTGGCGATATATACAAAAATAGTATATACCATGGTCAAATTTGATTCCAGTTTGGATCCGGATCCGGCAATTTTGAATCCAACCAGATTGGAGACAATGCGCGACATTATAAATGGAATGAATAGAAGCTAACCAGAACGAACTTTCTTCGCCAGTTCCAACTCATTGATTTATTGCAATAACTAAAGTTTAAGTATCTACTCTAAAAGAAATTAGCTCTATCTAGATTCCTGGAAAAATCCTCGTATAAATATTCCTACAGTATGACAAAAAAGTTCTTCACAATAATATAATGGTTAAAAAACTACTCTCCAACCAATTATAGATACCTTTGTGCAGAGATGATGACAATAAGCTACCTTTGCTTATCCCAACAAATGAACAAGTTTGGGAGTTGGTGTATAATAATAAAAATTGCTATATTTTTACAATTTGATCTAGAATTATCATTTATCGACGTATTTACACAGCGCCCTTTTTGAACATGTCGCAGATGATCTTCTCAAGGGGAATCGCCCCGATGGTCTTCTTAAAGAAGGCCTCCTCTAAAGACTTTCCCGACACAGACCGCAAGGAAGGCAGCAGCATGATGAGGCGCCCAAACCGCTCAGGCTGGTCGGGGTACACTGACGACACGTAGCGCATGAGCGTGGCCTGAGCCTGCTCCTGCAACGCGCTCACTGTCGCCTTGTCGCGAAGTTCTTCGGTGTCCTTGAAGAGCACGAGTGCACGAAGGCATGCGTACTCGGTGGGGTCGACAGACACGTCCCGGAACCTTGCAATGGACTCCTGCAGAGGCTTCAGCTCATCATCCTGCTGCACAGATAGTGAGAATTGTGCGGCGGACAGGACGAAGAGCTCCCGCCATGTATCCTCCAGCAGACTCAACTGGTCCCGGTAAGGCAGGGATGTGAACGCAGGAACGTGCTGAGCCCAGCGCACGTTCATGAAGAGGAGACGGGCAGCAGTCTCGGACACTTGTTCGGATGGCACGTGGGGAGTAGTCGGCGGTGGAGGCGTCAACTCGTGCGGGTATTTTGGCGTAGGCATCAACAGAGCTGGGACAGGTAGGGGCGGGAATGGCAGCGCTACCGGGGGTCTGTATGCAGTTAGGAGGTGCGGGAATGGCAGTGGCCCTTGATGGTGGTGCTGAGTAGCCGCCATTGCCGCAGCAGCTGCCAACCGAGGGTCCATAAGAAACGGGCTCGGGAACGACGATGTGACCGGGGGCGCTGCCATAAACGAAGTGGGCAAAGGCATGCTAGCCTGGGGCGCAGGTGGAGGCGGCGATAATTTGTCCGGAGAGGACGATGACAAGGGGATGGACGACGTTGCAGCTGGGGCGGTCATCGATGTCGTAAGGCTGGTAGCGGCTGAAATCATAGCTGCCACTGGCGGCGGAGTACTTCCCGGAGACCCCGAAGCACCACTAGACGGCGTGCCAGGAGTGAGTACGCCATTGTTCTCCTTGAAGAATAGACTCATCTGTCTGCGCAGCGTGCTGTTTCTGGGCCCTCGTTCGTGCTGTACGGCCTCCTTGTTCATGCCAACCTCGATACAGCGGCGCAGGCGGCAGGCGCGGCACTGGTTGCGATGGGTCTTGTCCACCAGGCAGCTCCCGGGAGACGAAGTTCCAACGCCATTATTCGACTTGGACTTGCAGACATATTGGCGGTTGCGGCGAATCGAGCGCTGAAATTAAAATGGAACAAGGTCAGTCAGAGTATGTATTTGTCATTCTTCTACAAGTTGACCAAACAGTGCAAGCGTTAAAATCTCCAACATAAATCTTCAATGAATGGGAGTTGATTGACAAAGTTGTCAAAGATTCACAGCTAGTAATCTGTCAGGATATTTTGATCAAACTCAGCGGGAATTTTATTTATAATCGTAATTTCACTCGTTTGGCGTCAAGAAAGCAGCAAGCGGTCCCGATTTAGCTTGGACATCCTAACCCAAAAGGTAAATAATAAATAAAAATGTCAATTAATGTCATAATCCGACACCACAACTTTAGAATTAGGCTTCCCCTGTAGTGATGTTCCATTTTTAGATAAATTTATACGTACTTAAGTCACTTTTACATATAATAATTTAGCTTGATTAAACGCATGCATGCGCATGGATCTTAAAGTGTCCAACTAGCCTCTATTTCTTTCCGATCAAAGCGTCCTTGGCCAAAAATGGGTCTCCTCAAAATTAATCTTAATCCTTTACTGGGAATCAATGAGGCGGAATATTTGCTCAATTCCATTATCATTATTCCTCTCCCAGCAGGATTCTCGTTCAATTAATCACCCGTCTTAGTGTCGTCCCATCAACAGTAAAACGATTTTCTTTTTGCTAACATACCTTGAAAAATCCAGCACATCCGTCGCATGCAAAGATTCCGTAGTGCTTGCCTGACGAGTGATCAGTGCAAACCTTGCAAGGGATATCGTAGAGAATGCGGCCTGAAAAAAAGTCGATTAATCCTGAGTTGTGCATTTATGGTATAACTGGACGGTTGAAGGATCTAGGAATGAATACGTTTACTATGGAATATATATATAAATATACTTTTTAAGGCACTTTCTGTTAGATAGTTTGAACATATTGGCATGGCTGTTATTTTGAACTTACTTGATGCCTGCGGTGGCGACGCCGATGTTGCTTTCGCCTGCTGCTGGTGTTGGTGCTGATCCAGAATGGAAGCCATGCTCATGATTCCAGGGACAGAAGACGGCTGGAATAACATCACTCTGGACTATTAACTGGTGCAGGACAATCAATCTGTTGCGACCTTTCTCTCTGAGCTGCAGAAGAAAACTGTTTTCTAAAGTTGTCATCAGTCGCCCCCGCGATCAAACCCCGAATCGACGGCAGCGTTACGCGCGCAACCGCCAAGTGGGCGGAGTCTCCTCTTGCTCTCGCTCGGGAGAACGTTCAGGGATTGGCGCCCAAGTGCGGACCGGCGGCGGAGGAGGAGACGCAGTGAGTGACATATTTTATGAGGTGACGACAAAAAGATCAAAAATTTATTATTATTATATTGTTCGGGGGTTTTGTAGCTGGAGGGGAAGCTTGCCTTGGCTGAGGAGAAAATGCTTCTTTGTTAGCATGTCAGTGCGTTTTAATAGACTCGTTGCTTGCAAGGCTTGAGCTTTTGGAATGGAGAAAATAGGGACAAAGAGCATTGAGACACAATGGACGGATCTCAAAAATATGCCATGGTTCGCCTACAATGTTGGCATACGCACAGTAGTCAATGCTTACGCTTTGAAGTAGAATCTTAACCACTGTGTCTCCATCCGTAATCTACTGTGAATATGACTGGCATGCTTTGCATTTTGACGCCCTACAGCATCGTTTTATCTGACATAGTTTTTGACGGTTTAGTCTTTCGCTTCTAGTTGGTTGGTAGGGAACACCAAAAACTGCGACTGTTTGGTGTTTATTATATTATTTGTGATTGTCCTAATTGCAGCTGTCATATTTTGGTGTCAAATAGACCCTTGCTTGCTATTTGAAAGTTGTAATACCAATAGCTCTTCCCGTAGATTTGCCATTGTGACAAATAGCTGCGAGAGTAACTCGTTCGAAACATCCAATATTTGCAATTTCACAGTCGATCAAGCATTTAAGAATCTGAATATCAAATAGAACCGACAAGATGATGAAGGGAAGTGAATTAGTCGGCTGATTTCACCTAATGCTACCTAAAGAATTGCTTCTTAATAATTCAGTCAAAGGGAAGAAGGAAATTCACCGGGAGATTAGATATCTTTATAGAGAGAGAAGCGCTTTAGTCCAGACAAATAGGGTGCAAGAACCACAAAAGATAATAACAAACAAAAACTAATCTGGCTTTATAGATTTTCCGACTTTTTCATGGTTAGGTCGGATGGAATACGAATATCTCAATCTTTTGCGATATCCAGTGAAACACAGTGGAGCGACGGTATCTATTTAAAATATACATTATAATGGCATCTAAACCTAGAGGGAGGAGGTGGCACACTTGGTTTAATACTTGTCAACGCCCAAAGCATGGTTTTATGGTTAAAACCTCGGCTTCTGTACTTGAGAGATTTGTGTTTTGGTTCAATCAACGTTAACTTTATTAGTACAAAAAAGAGCGGTTATAACGTAAAAGATGAGAGACTCTCAAGTGGAGTAAAAAGTGCACCAATACGACCGCGCAATTCAATATAATTAGAGATTGTGGGAATTTGGAACTTTTGAAGTGCTTCCCACTACTGCATGCTACAAAGAAGTGGGCACTTCACATTTTCATCGTCGTACTTTGGGACAGCAAATATCAATTCTTATTTGATTGCTTTATTGTTAATTGTAAAAAAGTGAATGTACACATACGCCATACTACAGTCATTCATAATTGCACAAAATATAAATATATACCTTATTCGAAAAATAAGTCACAGATATCCTCTAATTGGATTACCCGAATGAGGCTGTTTTAATAAATAGACGCATTCACACTCCACAGTGGCGTCTGTAATCATTATTTTGATGCTCTACCTACCCAGTAATACTGAGATTTTTGATCGAAGTGTTACAAAATAAGCTATAGTATATTTAGAAGATACTAACTATGTACTCTTAAAGGCTTAAATTTGTTTATGTATAATCTACAAGCAGAATATGTATAATACGAGTATGTTTAAAAAGTATTCCCATGCTCTTTTTATGATTGACAGCGTCACATCATATGAGAGAACAAAATGAGGAAGAATCACATGCTTTTCACATGATAAAATATACGAACCATCTTCCTTCTTCCATGTTCTCCCACTCACAAATCGCTCTCATTTTTCGCCCACTTGATCGCGTTATTAGGATAAAACACCGGTAGAGCACGAGAGAGAAATAATTGTTAACGCAATACATGTAAGGGCCGCCGTTTTCCTGGAATACTACTCCTAGCCATCTCGATTAACAAGCGTCGTTTTTCCCCGCTCCACATTGTTTACAATATTCCCACCCTATAATATCATGCACAGCTATCTTTTGCTAACCGTGTCAGAATTATTATTCGCCTGAAATAAGTGTATCATGATGTGAGTGTTCGTGTATTGACCTCGATCGTCTGTTGTGACGGAAGTAAAGAACGAACAATGCACGCAGAGCGCGTGACGAAGAAGAACAAAAAGAAGATGCGACAGGAACAAGCGCAGATGCAGGAAGAGAAGTTAAATATTAGGGGAAAATAGGACATTAGCCAGGAGAGTTCCAAATTTAAAAGAAAATAGGTAATAAAGAAGAACAAAAAGTTGGGAAATATATATTGACCATTTCTTCTTGCTTCCTCTTTCCCCATATAAAGTCATGCTATCACTCATATATCTTAAATTTATTTACTCCTTTCAGCGGTATTTTAATGTGAAACAAGGCATCAGTAAGTCTAAAAATTGCCCTATCATGCTAACATATGAGTTTTGTTAAACAGACATTGTTGATTAGACCTCTACGAACACTATATTTAATCATTGCGAGATCGGGGCAATCTTTTTTCCATACCTTGGTTAATTGCCATGCCACCCAGGATTGATATGTCTAATATATTTTTATAAGTACATGTCCTTCTTCCCGTTCCCGTTCTCATGAATGCAAAATGACGAATAAGCCACTCAAGACAAGGCTCTATCCAAGCTAGTGGCTCTATCTAAGAAAGTGGCACAACAAAAGCTCCATTTTGATCGTTGCCTTTTTCATCGTCCAATGCTGCTGCTGCTGCTCTTTTGTCCCCCTCTATGAGCGTGAAATCATACATGACGGCAAAGAATCGTAGCAATGAAGCTCATGTTCATCATCTATAGTATAGTTGTTCATCTATGTCTTTACATGCATGCGTTCTCGGGTAACAAGCCATTAGCGTCGTCGAAACATTTTGCTTGTCAGGAGATCTCTTTTTCTATCATACAACAGAAGAAGGATATGTGGGAAAATAATAATAATGTTGCCCGACGCATCTGCTGGAAGAGCAGTTGACACGTAATATGGCAAGATGAGACATGTCATAACTGAATGACCTAGTTATTTAAACAGAAAGGGGACAACAAACAAAAAGACAAAAACAAGGATATACCGGTATTGTGTATATACGTATGCTATGAGGGGGACAAATACCGGTACTTCAGTATAAACAATTTTTGCCATCTAACTTTTAATAGTTTAGCATCAAATTCCTTCCAGAAATTACTAGTAAATATCATTTTGTGTATGTAATCTACTCATTATGTGCAAAAGCAGCAATGAAAAGATTACTTTTATTTATTTTATTTTATCGCTGGCATTTCGAATTCTACGTAACATTGAATAAAACGGTCATACATGAATTTCTGAGAAAGTTATATTTTTTTTCAGAAATATTCTTACGGATATGACAATGTCAACAATAAATGTGATTGAAAGAGGTAAATTTAATATTTATTGTTCAGGTAGTGCTCATGTATGTCGATAAATTTGTCGGCCGCCCGTCGCGCCTTTGAACCAATAGGATCTGACAATAATACCACAAAGCATTTCTTCAAAAGTAGTGCACAGATTATCCCAATAGTTTCAATTATATTTTTATTATTAGCAAACTGTGAAAGAAGAGGGGAGCCGGAAATTCAACAATATCTTGCTCTCAATCTTTTTAGATAGTAAATCTTTGTTGTTGTCAAAATCGCCCAAGGAATTTATCTTTGATCACTCTCTTTGATAGCTTCTGTTGACAAGAGGTGATGATGTGCTTGCGCTTTTGTTAATGTAGATTAAAATCAGTCAATAAGAATAGACCTCCTACAGTTCCTCTTCTCAACAATTAACGAGGTAAGATCTGAGCAAACCTCATATTTAGTTAAATAGTGGCTAATAGTACCAATCACTATACTCGTTCATGTATGAAAAGGGGCATTTTTAACTTTGTCTTAAAGGTATAGACTTATAGATGGCCAAAGCATAAGAGGGAAGGTGATAAATTACCTGTATATCTGTGCAACAATGATGCTACTGTATAACATTCAAAAATGATGTTGTGTTCAGATTAGCCAAATTTGCGTTACTTATGATATTATTATCCTCTTATTTGTAACCTTATCAGCATGAGAAATCGAGACATTTATCTTCATAAGCAATTTTCTCTCAAACATTATTTAGAAATTTCCTGCATATAATTATCTGCATGGGAAATTTGTTTCACAGTTTACAATATTTTACTCTGGTCGAATCTGAAGGATATTCTTTTAATAGAGCAATCTTAAGTACACA
Organism: Tisbe holothuriae; assembly: GCA_900659605.1. Lineage (NCBI taxonomy): Eukaryota > Metazoa > Arthropoda > Copepoda > Harpacticoida > Tisbidae > Tisbe > Tisbe holothuriae. Next base: position 2,996 of record LR142283.1, on the reverse strand, counting down.
TTTATAAATATAACATGATAGTCCTCGATTCGATTTTTTTTATAGAAATACCAAATAATCTATTATTCTTTCGATAAATAGGTAAATAAACACCTACTATAGGGAAAACCTTGCTTTAGGTTTAAACACTAGTGCAAAGTATTTTAATATCATTACACTCTAAGTACCTATAATCGAAAGGGAACTCTGAAAGCTGCCATCTGTTCCTCCGGCCGGAAATGAATCTTTACGACTCCAGGAACATCAACAATGTCATACCAAGAAAATAACACTTTTGGTGCAGATCCCCTAATGTTTGTTTTTCTATCTTCTCTGTGAGTGTTTTCAATTGCCCCGTATTGTCTCGCTTTTCATACGCTAGGACTATTTTTTGTACTTTTCTCTTAAGAGGGTCTTACTTCTGCTTGTTGGTTTCATTGAACCCTTTCTGAAGAGATAATTCGAGAGCCCGTTACATAAAAAGGGATTTATTCTGTTATGTTATTTTTACCGGAATCAAGGATATTGCCGGAATATATAAACAAGGCAAATTAGTTTGGAGCAAAGTGTGTTGTACTTCTCTACCGGAGAAATCACGTGTTTCTCACTTTTCACTATTCTCTACTAGGCGGGAAAATCGGCTCTTTTTCCTTCAAATCCCGTCGATAACTCCAGCCGTGGTATTCTCCTCTGTATAATATGCTGCCTATAGACTCAAATCTGGTTCTTGGTGACATAGCCTTCTTACAACTGAATGAAGCCGTCTTGTGTCAAATTACATTTGCTTGGGTGGACTCCCCTTCTTAGTTGCTTCTTGTCGTCAGTAAGGCATGTCATCCATACATGAACAGAGCGGCTAGGTGCGTAGTGCCATATAGTTTCCCTGTAAATATAATATATAGTAAACTAATGGCGAGCAAGGCTATGATCACAAGTATGCAAAAATTATTTTCCTCTTGATTGATTATGTTATCCGAGAGGCTCATCTACTTTCAACGACCGATACGATTTGTTTTACAGGGAGGATTACACATCAGCAAAGTTACGGCGTGTAATGTAAAGCCATGATACGAGGACTTGCTATATGTGATAATACCTACAGTATATTAGATGAGTAAGCCACTGCTGTAGCAGAGTGTAGAGGTTGCCATTCAATCAGCATTCGTTGGTTGTTTTCATGCTCATCATGTCCATTGTTGTTGTCTGTTACTGCTCACTTGTGTATATTAATCCCAATAAAAGGAAAAAAGCCGCTGTAATAGACAAGTAGTTCATTGTTTACATTCAGAGGCCAATTACAGAATTATTTTTATATAGTACATCAGACGTTCAAATATGTAATGTGTTTTAAGCTAAGTAACCGCTAAACAAGTATCATAATGCTTTCAAATCATGTACGAGGATTATATGTCAATAATGTGTCGTACTACAATTAGACAACTCTAGAGCGCTTTGGTCTTTTTGGTGTCTATTATACTCATATTATAACTCTTCTCCGCTTCGTACTTCTCCGCTTAACCGAAATTAAGTTTGCCGATGCGTGAAACTATTTACATTGTTGTTTGCTCAGTCGATCCATCCTCCTCATCCTTTTCCCTGTTGACTGATTGCTCTTTAGTAGGGGTGGGGTTCGGTATACCGGTATACCGGTATACCGGTAATTACCGGTAATTGGAAACCGGTAAATTACCGGTAATAGAAAAATTACCGGTATTTTACCGAAATATGATGTTTATATAATAGAACCATCAAAAATATGGTTATTTTGATCTAAAAATGCACATTAAGCTTCAGATGTGCAAAAAATAATTTAAACACTATTATTGCCATTTGTGAAACATTACTAGGTAGAAGGGAGGCAACATAGTTAGTTCGAATCCTAGTTCATATTTAGTTCGAATGGGGAAGTAAATCACTTGTTCGAACATTGCAACATGACATTAGTTCGAATTTAGTCTGAACCATACATTAGTTCGAATTCTGCAGTAGGTCATTATATCGAATATGTTCTTAAGTATGCACTAGTTCGAACTCAGGTATGTACTAGTTCGACAAGAGAGTCCAGTATAGAGCCTCCGTAGTTAGCATTAACCCTTATTTCCGCTATCCCCATGCTCAAGTTGCTTTTCCATCTAGACGAAATTCCTTTTTGTGTTTAATTGTACATCTATATTTGTTATTTAACAGCATGATAATAAGGAAGACTAATTTCCTCAATCACTTTATTGAACAAAAATTGTGCAAGACAGTAAGAAAATTAAGACATACAGGATTGTAGGGACACAAGCCAATTTTTAGCTCTGTCAAATATAATGCTAGGTGGCCCCACATGCTTGGAACCACAAAATTGAAAAAAGCTAAAACTACCAAGGGCCATACACTACACAAATTTGAGCCAAGTTCTTTCTATTTGTACTAGCACCATGGTACCATACCCCACATTTACTGAAGCACAAACCTATTATAAAAAAGATTAAGTTTTACTACTTTCTATTTACAAACTTTACTTTACTATAGTGTACTACTAGCGGATTTAACACACTTTCAAAAAACTTGACATAGAGGAGCCTTCTTTATACTATGCTCATGCTCTTAAATCCTTAACTGGGTTTTGAAATAATGCACACTACCAAATTAAAAATCCAATTCGAACCAATGACCTACTCTAAAATATAATCGAAATAGTGCATACTACCAGTTCGAACTAATGAATTACCTAAAATTAAATTCGAACTACTGATAAACCTTGCAATTCGAACTAATGTCAACCTTAGTTCGAACTAATGCTTTTCTTTCCAATTCGAACTAATTAAGTACTAAGATTCGAATTAAGTGGTGGACGTCGGTAGAAGGACACATTTTGTCAATGTCTCCACTGTCCTACTAAATGAAAACTTTGGGAAGAACTTTTCGATTTTTTGGCCGTTTACTACATAAATATTTACCGGTAATTACCGGTAATTTACCGGTAAAAATATATTTTTACCGTTACCGATTTTTTGAGAACGGTATTACCG
>LR142282.1:0-10736 GCA_900659605.1 Tisbe holothuriae | reverse complement strand
GCCCCACTTAAAATCCCACCAAATTATTCATATTGCCACCTCCTCTAAACCTGATGAAGTAGTCCCATACACAGCTGCGAAGTTTCCCCCGCCGCCCATAAATTGGTATTCTCGTAACCCTCCGTTGAACTTGCTCCTCGTTTCCTGATTGTCCGAACCACCGACAAAGTCGTTCCTATGAGAGGAGAAGACTTGGCCACAGCACAGTGGGTTTATTACATGAATCATAGAAACATTTAACCATTGTGCTGTAATATATATTTCCGATGCTAGCCCACTGTGCATGGCAACATAAAGTTATCTCCTTGGCCTGGTAGAATATGGAGAGAAGAATCCGTTCTTTCCAGTCTTCCCAGACAGAACTTTACTTCATATGCATAATAAAAGAGGCGTATTTTAGACTATAGTACAGTGAAAAAAATAGTAGCTAGTTGCAACGATCTCATCAATTATTATTGCTTTAAATCTTCCGACCCTAGCTAAATACAATGAAGCATATTATTGTGGTAAAATACTCTTTATATCAAGTGCAATCAAGCATATAATGACTTACATATTACCATAAGACTGTAGGTCAAACTCAAACATTATAGACTGAACCTTCTATAATATTCTTGTCCTTCCCTTTACCTTGAATCATTCAAGGAGAAAATCATCGGACCCTGAATAGTAGGAGAGAGCATATGGGAAGAAACGGAGCTGTTTACAAGGTGGACGGAAATAATGTACTAAACGTGGACGTATTAACAATTACTTCTATATAATATATCACGCTATTAACGTTTATTATGTGTCATTATGAGAGTGCTTTATCAGCTTTTAAGCATTTTAATATCCACCCTGTATTTTCCTCATACCAGCATCAGAATAAGAAGCCATCAGTTCACATACTAATAAAGAGGTCTTCGTCCAAACTACAGTCAGTGGTGGCTTTCTTGAGAATCCTCTTTCTCCTCAGATTGATAACGAGCTGAATGCGCTTTCCATCTATTAACGAGCTAGCTAGAAGACATTTTCTTCAGCAGGTTCCTTTTCTCAAGGGCTAATTAATGCAGAAGAAGGAGGAGAAAAATGTACTTCTTAAGAGCACATGGACTATGATTATTGTATACTTGATGACTGAAGAGAGCTAGTAGGTCGAGGGTATTATAATGCGACTGCTTGGTTCCAGACAATTATCATTGAATTATGAAATATAACTGCATGTAATTAAAGTCACTCTAGGTAAAGTCTCGCATGCATTAGCTGTTTAAATATGGGCATTACGTGGCGTTAAGAGTTTAAATAAAAGCCCTGTGACACCATCATAGTTTATGTTGTGTGTATATGACTGTCATACACTCTTTAGTTTTTGTTCAAATGGTGACCAAACCATAAATACGGGCTTCAAGTGATGATGATGGAGGGAAAAGCAAAGTTGATTCCATTCATGTCAAATTGAGGTCAATGAGGACAAAAAAGGATTTATAACGTGGGGTTCGAAGCAGGGGTGCCATTAAGTCCGCTTAGTATAAAGTAGAGTATGATGCAGGAAAGTCTTTTGCAGCAGCTGTAATGAGACTCTTTATTCAGCTGTACTGTTAAGTCTTTGAAAGTTACTAATTCTCAATTAAAGTATCAACTATACTGAACACGTTCTAAGTATAAAATAATTTAGTGTCATCCCTAGTGGCTTTTGACCTGCTCTTGTGTTCCCCGTTCTCCCTCACGCCTGACTTATGTTTTTGTTTACGGTCTTCTCTCCCAGAATCCTTTCATTGGCTTTTTCCCCGACGTGAAATAAAAGACGCCTTTTGAATGTGCTCTGAGTAAATAATGGAGAACAAAGGAAACGTATTTAGATGCCACTGGGAGTTGAGCTCATTCAGTGTGAGAGATGGCGGGAAAATGTGTAAAATAGTGAGGGCGAAACATGGACTAAACCGCACGTTTATATATGACGTCAAATAGTGAATACGATGCAAAAGCCAACGTTGCGGTTTTAAGGCCATTATTAAAACAGACCTTGCTTCCGGCTAAGACTGACTGAGAAGTACAACATTTGTGGTTAGAGAATTAAAGGTTAACAATGACCTGCTAGTATAATTATAAGGATACTCGTACGATGCTTTCACAGTGGACGTTCAGCAAGATTAAGAAATTGAAGTGGCATTGTAGCAGTAACTCTGTATATTGTAGAGTATTAAAGTACAACGTGAGCCATCATTTCCTTCAAGGTCAAATATTCTCGTATTCGAGGTGAAATGGAGCTTCAGACTCTAAACGGGAAGCTGCTAATGTCGGAATACTCAGCACAATGTGGAATAAATGGAGATCTTCTCAGCAGCAGCTCTCCATTGGACTAGAAAGAAGATATTCCAAAAACGTAGCACGGAAATGACATTCAAAAATTCAAGAAAACGGGACGAAATCATCATCATCATAATGACTGCTGCTATTTTATGTACTACAGAGAATTTAACATGATGGCCTGGGCGTGAGCAGATTGCCGGCTATTAACTGATATTTTTCAAGAGGTGTTCGTGTTACAGAGTCATCAGTTTTATTACGAGGTCTTTTCAAGGGTTTAGAAGAAATCGTCACTACAAGAGAAGCAGAAGCACTTTAAGCCGTTTATATAGTCTATGCATCAAGTGCTGTTGCATTGGTATATCTCTTTAATACCTCTATGGATTTACTCTCAGCCATAAATGAATCAGAGAATATCTCCTCCTTCTTCTTCTTGATTGGCTCCCATCACGCTGAAAGCAGCTCAGTCTTCGTCTTCTTCTTTATTCTTTGCTCAGTCTCCCTTGGGACTATTAACGCCAAATAACAAGGAGGAGGATTGAGAATATTGACTGCTCTTGAGCAAACAAAGAATAAGAAGACACATCAAGACACATATTATTTTCATATTTAGGCTTATAATGTGTTACTACATTGTCAGAACATTCAAAATACCTTTGTTATGCATTGAAATAGCCATAATAAAGTAGCCATCATAGCGGGCCAGAAAGTGAATAAATGTTGTACTGATTGGCAGCTGTTACTAAAGAAGGAACAATTAATGCATTAACTTATTTACAGCTGCATAATAATAATAATTATACAATTTCTTTGGAAAAGTAGTAAGTTTTTCGTCGAAAAGTGTCTATCTGGGAGAAAAGACTAATGAACCGAGCTCAGAAGATGGCGTGCTGGCGAAGAAAGAACGAAAATAATGAAAACCTCTTTCACTTTTAACACCGACTTCTTCTCTCCTTTCTTTCGGCTTTTAAGACAGGCTGAAGAGTTAGTTGAAAAGTAAGTCTTCATTTCTAGTTTCTACACTACAAATGGAAAAGTTGAGCTTGAAACGTACATGAAATTGGATTGCAGTACATTGAATTCATTGCATGATGTAGCATTCTTTTATCTTCAACAATGTTTCAATTTGATTGATTTGGCACAATAGATCATGCTACACAGTAGTTTTATCGATTCAAAGGATATACACAGCCATGTTTTTTGTTTCACTGAAACAAAAAATGTACTCACTGATAAACGTATTACTTATCATGGCAGCCTACTGTGTCTCCTACTGGATTACAATAGCATTCGGCTCTTATTTCACCTTTTATTGTGCTTTTCATTCGGACGGGCAGCAGCAGTTTCTTCCCCTTTTCTTCAAAAATAAAAGCTCTTTACGCCTCCTTTTTTCGGCTCTTTTCCAATTGCTTTCAAAGTTAGTCCATTTCCTGGACTATTATATCCCCACGTAGAAGGAGAAAAAGAAAAAAAGTTTATTGGTCGACCGAAAAGTTTAGCGTTGAGGCACACACACATAACAACAGCAGTTGAACACAAATTCCCGGGCAAACATTATATACAACAAATCAAATTACTACTATGAATCGCTATTACAATATGAGTATAACATAATGTTTGGTCGGCCAGAAAACATTCAGTTTGTGAAAGTGAGAGCAAAGCTGCAAGTTTTGGGGTGCGTTTATAAATAAAAGGAGTGCGACCGAAGGAGTTTATATTCATGGCTTTTAAGAAAAAGAACTTTTTCATGAAAAATGTAGCGGGGGGAAATAGAAACACGTGGCCCTGAAAAAGATTGGACTGAGTGTAACGTACAAGAATGTTGGCAATTACCAGGCATTTAAAAGTTACTTGATTTTGACAAAAAGTTACAGTTACAGTTACTTAAAATTGTTGCAGTAACTAGTTACAACAAAGTTACTTTTTGGCCCATTTTTCAGTAACTAGTTACAGTTACAGTTACAAGTTACTTTTATTAAGTAAAAATCTCATAATTTTTTTTGGAACTTCATTAAGGCTGCTGGGGAACAAGCCTGTCCCTGATGAAGAACCAACGTTTTAACATATTTTCCTTTCTTTGGGCCAGACCCACCTTTCACACATTTTCAATTCTGGGATTCAAGAGCTTATTAAGTACAAAAGTAACTTTGAAAGTAACTTTGCCTGAAACTGCAAGTTACAGTTACAGTTACTGAAATATTTCCAGAGTAACTAGTTACTCAGTTTCTTGAAAAATGAGTAACTAGTTACAAAAGTAACTAGTTACTTGTAACTTGTTTCAATGCCTGGCAATTACCAAAAACGCTCAACATAATATGAATAGTTAATGATATAATGATATGCTGTTCATTTTAAAATACACAATGAAGCTTTGAAGTTACCGTGTTATTAACTACTAATACAGTCTAATTACTATACTCAATGCAATGTTGTCTATGCACATAAAAGTTGTGTTACTATGGTCGAAAATAACAATAGATGCGGCAATATGTGTCGTGTCAAAAACTTGTCCAAATGAGAAACCAGCCATACCCATAAAGTGTATTAATATCATCCATATTATTCAGACATAGTTGTACAACAAAAAAGACTGAAAAACTTGAGACAGGTCGTATTTGTTATTTATGTAAGCATTAAGAATAGTGATTGAAACCCACATTTTAACCTTCATATATTTACTGCTCATACACCCGAACCTTAACAGAAGCTTTCAAACATATTGGCTGTTTCTTCTTCTCTCTCCCGCTCGCTTATCAAAATTGTTATCGCTTATATGGAAAGTAAAACCATTTTGAAATAGTCTTCAAATAAGATGAACGTTGTTAGATCAAAAGTCTTGAAAGACGGTTTCCATCTTGGTTATATATTATCTTCTTGGTACATTAGAACTGGTTTTGGCAGTACACCAATAAATACTGCCTTATTAAAAATAAAGACGTTTTGCTAATATTGGTTACATTATTATTGTATACGTACAATAATTTAGCGCAGTAACATACCATACATACACGCAAAACTTTCTCAAGAGGTAAAAACGGAGGCTCTTAAAATATATATTTTCCCTTTTTGGTAAAAGTTTAAAGACTTTTCTTGAAAGCGATTGCCTTTTATGCCCTTTTATAAGAAGAAGAAGAAGAAAAGTTTTGTATATATTGAGGTTAAGACTTTTGCCATCTTCTTCTTTCTCTGACAAGGACAGGTATCAAGGTAAAAGGCAGAGTAAAATGTGGCCAAAGGCAAACACCTTTTTCAGCTTCTTTGTTGTAAAGTATTTAAAATATGGCTTTAAAATTCATGTACTGTATTCTACTTTATATAGTACCACCATCTTGTACGGGTTTAGCCCTTTGAAAATGTAATGTCAAAGTGTACTATGATTGTAACTGTACTGTGTTGTTTGTACAGAATATTAATTGTTCCTTTTCTATAAATCACTAATATTGTATTGGATAAAGGTTACTTTACTCTGAACTCAAAATGTTCCATATTAATTATGAACTTCAGCCTGCTAGACTTTCCTTATGCCTGTCACCTCCAAACCCCGCCTTTGCTAAAACTTTTTGTTTGCGGCTTCTTCTAACAAAAGACAAATTCATTAAGCCTGATTGGGAACTTTGATTCATTTTTTGCAGGAAGAAAGAATCACGTGAAAGAGGCGAAAATCTGACAACAAACGAAGCAGCTCTGGAAGAAAGCAAGTTTTTGACACCTTGAAGTTTCACCATTTTCCCAGCGGATTTTGTGGGTTTCTGCAGGGATTTCTGGGAATATTCCCACAATATTACAAGGAAATGGTTAACACATGCTTTTTCCACTATTAGACTATTATAGAGGCATTTATGGTGGTATAAGATGACAAATCTGGCTAATACTAGTATTGTTGTAACTCTACCATAAAATTGGTCTGAAATTATATATTCCTTTCCTGAATGATAAATTATGTTTAAATTATATCATACACATTAAAGTTTAACACAAAGGCCCTGAATAATCATGCCCAAGCTGCCCACACCAGATCAAGACTCCTCTTTGAGAAACGACCCAAACTTTTCCGCGGGACAAAAAGTCTCTTGTAGCGGAAGGAGGAAGAAGAGGGAGGAGGAAGAGATTTCATATTTTTCGTCGCAGCAATAAACTAGAGGCAAATGGAGCATAAAGAACAGAGAAGGAGAAGTAGTGAAAAGGCTGACAGAGATCTGGCATAAGCATTAAATGGTCAGGTGTGCTTCTTTTTAGTATATAAATAGTATTGAACAATGCATCATTGGGTCTACAGCTGTTTCATGCATGAAATGTCATGTTAAAAGCCCGTTTAATGCTTATAAAGTGTGGCAATACGACTAACATAAAGAATAAAATTTTCCATCATCCGGCTCGAGCAACGTCGTCGTCGGCCTTTTCAAAAGCAGAATTTAAGGTAGGCGCAAAAAAGCGACATGCGCCAAAACGTCAAAATACGGTGGAATATTTAACCGGAATTTGCACTTTCACCGGATATTTAGGACAATCTGAGACGTAATTTGGCGTATGCTGGAGATTTTTATGGAATTGTCATGGGAAATGGAGTTAATACGCGGCGGGGTTTTGGAGTGTAATGAGGTCCCATGGTTTAATGGGGTCAGAATTGAGAAGAGTACAAAGTTTAAACGCCACTTTAAATGGTAATATTATAACATTAGTTGTATTATATAAACATTGGGTATTCATTGTCGAGTTGATATAAATCATGACATATAAATTTGCTCACAAAATGTTACATAACCTTCCCAATTAAATGTTATTGGTTCCTGGAACTAAGCATAAAATGATCTTTACTTCATATTTCTAATGAATAATCCTCTTATGAATATGCATGAGGAGACCCGATAGCACGGTTGATATTGCAAGATAAACGTTCAAATGTTTAATATGCGCAATTTAACCGGGGGAAATAATTATTCCTGCTCCTACTCTAGAATTCAACAGTTTTCATAATTATACGAGAATGAATAATTTTATTATTCAACTTGTTTCATGAATGAGAATATCCATAAGCCGATTTCAATGTTCTCCACTTTTCCTTGTAAAAAGCTGTGGTTTTTGTAAGCTGCCATTTGCCGCTCACTTTAATTCTTTCCAAGAAATTGACGCAGCAGCAGTCTTTTGCATATATTTTCATGATGTTTTAGACATGCGAATGTGGGAATCAAAATTGTTATATTCGCAAGAATTATTCAAAGAGTACATTTTTAAGTTCTAACAAGGAAAGGTGACCATAAAACAACATTTTGGCTATATTATACAGTATTCCTTGTTTATGAGTTACAAAATTACTTTGTAATGCCAATGTTTTCGCAATAATATTTTGACAGTAAAACCGTCACTAGAGAATGAATAAAATTGTGAAATATAGGTCACATATCTTCCATTTGTTGACTGGAGTAAACAGAGTATTTTAAGATCGATATTTATTCTCTGATCGGTGGGGAAAACAATCCCGACCTAACAAATAGGAATATTTATCTATTATTTTTCGTCGGGAATGCCAAAGGATCATATTTTCATACTAACGTACGCGTTGCACTTTTCACTATGGTGTCATAATTAGCACAATGTTTAGCCGGGTATTTTCTTCTCTCAAAATATCTGGTCGGGTGGTGCTAAGTCCCTTGGGAATGAAAGATAGAAAAGCGCCATTTTGAAGACAGCTTTCGTCTTTTTTGCTTCTTCTCTCCGCATAGAAAATAAGAAAAGGAGCGGGAAACGACCCGGAAAATTTGACTCCACATCATAGAGAAGTTAGATGGTAAAAAACTAACAGTTTGGGTATTTTTTAAAAAAGTATATTCAAATATGTCTCTGTCAGATTGCTAAAATTCATTGCTTTATACACTTAAATGTATTTGTGTTACCATTGAATGTCTATATTCTCCCTCGTTTATACTTCCCTTGGGGCAAGAGTCGGAGTAAAACGCTCAAATATAAGGGAATATGTACGAGCTGGAGTATAAAAGAAGAGGGAATAATTTTTCGAGAACTCCATTCCCTACCTAATATTGCTCCTTTTCTTCTTTCAGGTTTGCTTCCATGAGGAAAACATCGGCTTAGCCCTGGAAATTACTGTCTCAATTTGGTGGAGTTATAAATAATCCTACATGATTGTAATATAACAATACAACAATATAATAACGTTAACTAACAAGGTATAAAGTTTGTTATTAAAAGAAGAAAGTTTGATCCTAAGCAATTTATGAAAGTATCTTAAATGGATGACTAAGCAAGAGTAACCAACCTACCCAGGAAAAAAGTATACCAGTCCTACTAGAAATTCAAATATAATATTAATTCATTGGACATTGAAAAAAATGGAGGAAAACATTGAAAATGGCTATACCAACACGGAGCAAAAACAAATTAGAGTAACACCACATAATCATAAATTGTATTGAATAAAATACAAATAATTAATTGTTATATATCAACTAAATTTAAAAGTTAAGACTGACTTTGACGTTAAGCCATAATACCATAATTTACCAAGGTGCAGAAGACATACAGTGAACAGTAAAATCTCTGAAGAGTCCCTGCAGTGAAGAAAGTGACCAAAAGTTCAATTTATAACCGATACCCTGCCGTTATTTGTGACAAATTATCCGAAAGCTATCATCATCAAAATGGAGGCGAGTTGCAGGGTGTATCTAGTGCTGGCGACGTTGTTACAGGGTAAGTCATTAATAAGAAACTTCATGTGGTTTTACAAAGGTAATATTTTTAGTAGAAAACGGCTTCATAAAACAGTACAAACCGTTTTAGTAAATAACCTTCTAATACCTCTCATACAAAAGTTTGCAATATTAAATTTTGGCCTTAATTTTATGTTTTTTATAAAGTACCTCCTTACAAACAAGTCGATTGCTCTATGAATTTTGGATTTTTGGTGCTAATTTAATGCTTTTTACTCTTGCTCTGTTTCTATGTGCAACCGATAAAAGTTACCTTTTTCGTTGCCCAATTTCGATTTCGACATTTCCGTGCAGAGTGGAGTGTGATCATTAATTTCATCAACTCATGTGCAATTTGACCGGAATTCAATTACAAAAAAGCCGAGGCTAACATGGAAAATTAAAAGGCTCATTGATAATTATTATAAGATTGTTGTAACAGTCATGATTACCGGAATTATATAAAATAATATTGTATACTTAAAATAAGTTGCACTTTCAAAATGCACAGTAGCCTCAGCTAATAGGCGTGGACAGCCGCAAAAAAATAATTATCCCGAGGCCTCTGCCGATATGTAATTATTTGAAGGTGAGCGCAGCGAAAATGGGGGAAAGAGATGATTCAATTATAGGCCTGGTGACGGCCGTGAAATTGGGTAAAAAGGGGAGAAATGCAGACACTTTTAAGGGCATTATTTGTGTAAAAAGCCTCAATCTCGTTATTCTTTAAATATCTAATGTACTTCGTTAGAACTTTTCTTCATTTGCAGTTTTATGTATTTTTGTAATATTCAAAACCAATTTTAGATGAACTTACCGTGCTGTAGTTTTGGCCATTTTTTGTCAAAAAGTATTAAATGCAGTGCACAGTGGGAGTTAAATATATGTATGGCTGAAAGACGCAGTACATGCATGCAGTACATTCATGTTTAATTCTAAATAAAATGATTATACTTTACCACATATTTCGAGAAGATATTACGTACATATGTCAATAATAACTGTAATTACCAGTATTCCTAATATTAATTACTAGAAAACGTACAATTGAACCTGTAAAACGCTCTGCAACGTACAATCTTAATATATCCCCTTGAAAAGATATTCCATTGGGTTTTAGAGCACTTTAGTCTGAGGAGCCTTTATACTACTACTGTAGTTCTCTTTTGGCCCAATCAATCTCAGAGCCTGGTCCTGTCAGACACCAAAAACCTTCTCTTCTCCTCTCTCTCTCTTTCTCCCCCATCAATTTGCCTGCTTGCAACCGATTGAAGGCAAGAGAAAGACACAAGAGGTTTTGCCTTGCTGCAGTATTGGCATTTGAAGAACCCTTAAAGTTTGTTGTGCAAAATCCAATATACCGTTTTGAACCGCTGCATTGAGTACATTTATTAGAATATGTATTCCAACCATAAATGTATTTTTTGTTCAAATATGAAGGTTTCAAGCCTTTTCCTCCTCCAACGATTTATTGATGAAATGTCTGTTGATTGAGGTGTCGTGCAAAGGGTCAATTTCTCCAAAAATGTGACGTTGTTATTGCCGTCAAAGAAGCTCTTAAGATTGACTCTTTTGGGAGGACAAACATTGTCTACAACCTTGTAAAATGTTTAATTTACAAAGTAAGCCTATATTCTTATAAGCTTACAGTACATTAATCTCCTAATATTCTTCAGCCCTTCATTGTTTATTACGTCATATTTTTCACTCGTGAGGTAATATAAAACAGCCCTTGCATACATAATA
>LR142281.1:0-10755 GCA_900659605.1 Tisbe holothuriae | reverse complement strand
CTTCAATTTTGCTTGCCTGGCTTGGTTGACCGTTTCCTCTCTATGTATAGTAATAAACGTCGCATTCCCACTCATAGACTACAGTACAACATCACAACACATCCCAAAAATTAACACTTATGTAGAACATGCTGTAAATCCGCATTAATACTGTATTTTGACACTTTTATGTAACTATTGAATAGCTTATTAATCAATTAATACTTGCAGTTTAACTGCTAATTACTAATAATCATGCTAATTTATCATTTAAAAATGGCCTCCAAAATCCTTTGATGTGTTTTGATATTGTACTGCGGACTTAGTTCTTCAAATTTCTTTCATTTAAATGAATAAAATTAAGGATATTTATTAATATTCAGCTTCTGTACCTGTGCACTTCCACTCCATAATGATTAACGAGATGCTTGTGGTGAATGCTCTCGAATATTCTCAGCTCATCTGCCACGTTTCGAAGTGTCTTGTGATCGTTTGGCTGGAGTGCAATCTCTTTCATGGCCATGATGTCGCCAGTTTTGGAGTTGATGGCAGTGTAGACCTGGAAATGGTAACCAAACCGATTATAGTGGCAAATAAATGCATATGTTAAGCACTGTAAAAGTTGTCATTTTGCAAGCACATATATGATAATTATAAATAACATGTTTTGGACTTTGGAGTACCATACATTTTTAATGATTGGTCAGTTTTGATTTCCAAATGTAACATTTTGTTATTGATTTGCTATTTACGGAACCCAGAGCAAAAACGTATGTGTGTTAACTGTCTTAATACCTCGATCATTTAAATCAGATTTGTTTTGCTCTATTTCACCATTTTCAATACTTCAATCTTCCCGCCAAAACAAATACATTTGTATAAATCCGCGAGATGTCGCTAGTGTCAGGAGAGAGGCAAGGTTTCAGTTCGGCACTTTTCCATTTCCGGTTTTGGCAATACAGAACCCATGCCAAAGCATACAAATTGCAACCTTGCTACTCTCTAACGCTCTCGAAATCTAGCGGGAGTAGAAGAAAACATAATCATGTTGGCGGGAAGATTGCCGTATAAGATGCTATATCGTAAGACATACCTTTCCAAAGTGCCCCTGCCCTATCTTGACCCCTCTCTGCCAGGCAAAGCTGACCGTCTTGCTCTTGATGTGAATCCTGTCCTCCCGGCGCGCTTTGTCCAACACCTTGCCGATCATGCGCTCGTCCGTCCGGCGGGCTTCGCGAGCGCGCTCGAGGCTTTCGACGCTCTTGCCCCCGCGCTCTTTCCAGGGGAGATGGGCTGGAAGTTAATTAAAGATTATAATTGGGGTTATTAGGTTGTTAAGTCACGCGTGCAATGGTGTTGTCTAGTGAGACCATCTAATATTGTATTGAGGGTAAATTCAAGCATGTACTGCATGTACTCGTACTCATAAAAGTTAATTTTAATCAATATATTTATAAAGTGGCTCAGAAAAGCTTGATTTTGTACATGTCTAGGAAATTGTAAGTAGTGGTTGTTTATTAAATATATTTTAGTTGTCTCCAGTTGGTTTTTATACACATCAAGATTTGGTGGATCAAACAGTTCTATAGTATAATTTAAGGGTACTTTTTGTTGGGTGATTATAGTGCATAATAATCTAAAACTACACAAGTAGATGTGTTTAAAACTCTACATTCTTCTTTCTCACCAGCTGTGTGAATGTAACTCCAGGTTCGAGCTGTGTAATGCAATAATGATATTATAACATGAATTTAGGATGTACAATCATTCCGTAATTAGCAGGCATTACAAAATTACTTTTATTAATGGTCAATTTCCCACTCTACAGAAAAAATAGAGAACTTTACAGTCAATAGAACCTTTAGTGAGATACATTACGATATACATATTGCATGATCAGAAAAGCATCAATGTATATAATATCCCTCAAAAGTACACTTTCTGTTTAATATTGTTTATTTCCAAATAATAGTAGAAAAATATGTTGTTTTTGATTCAGGGCCAGTAAACAAGTTTGTTTACTAATCCCTAAAGCAACGTGTCTTTATAATATTGTTGTTTGAAATGCTAGAGAAAGCCCTCACTTGTTGTTGGGGGCTCACTCTGTTAGGATCAAAATATACTAACTATATAAGTGAAACTCCTATTGTCTTGATTTGGAATCATCTCTATCTGGATACAGTTACTTACAGCTGTAGAAAGTTAAGTCTAATTATCGATAAATCATAACTTCAGGACTCATTATTCATTATCACATCACATATTTGTGCTAGTTAGCAGAGAGTAAACACTGAATCACAGAGAACCCTACCCTGTAGATTTACACTTCAATAGCAACCAAAGACATCATTTTCTTCCTGGTGCAGTAAAATCGATCCTGAGACATGGTGAACAGTATATAAGTAACATATTAAAAAAGTTAAAGTTTTATTCAACATTGACTGAAGTGTATATATTGATATATGGAAGCTTAAGGTTACCAAAATCATACAATATAATGCCTTTAATTGTGTCTAATACAGTCGGGTTTGCTCTAAATTACAATCTCCTTACTCGGGGCCGCGTCTACTCTGTAAATAAACATTTAAAGCTCCAAAGAAGGAGCAGAATCATATTTTAAGACCCCGGAGCAACATCGTCATTGTAACATATTGCCAAATTGCAAGACTCTTGGAAAAAATGATTAACTGTTGTTGCCGAACATATAATGACATAATTTTTCAGATGAATTATGTAAGGAACTGTAAAAAAATGATGTTGTATATTAATATAGTTTTAATAGTGACAACCTCGGCTGTCTAAAAGGTAAGAGTTGTCTACCTAAAATTGTCACTATTTCAAAGAGCCAACAAAGACTTTCAGGGAACTTTTTAGATACTGTACTGATGTTATAAATGTACATAAGAGGTTAACGATGCTTTTGAATGCTTATTTCAACCTCTCAATAAAATTGGAACAAACTGATTTAGCACTGTTTGATTCTTATCATTTGGACTGTCGTCCTGCTAGAGGCTACATGAATGTTTAAATGTCACATCATTAATGTTGATTGTGGGATCCATAATTGACCTGTAGAATTTCTTAACATTGGACGGAATCTTCCATTCATGGATCGCCCATTACAACAGTCTTTATAGGTCATATTACGAATATGACTTGTCTCAATTTTGATGAGTTTGGCTACCATATTGCATGTACGAGTTCATTATTTTTAATTAGGTTACTCTTAAGTACAGCTGTCTGGGTACCCGGATCCTACTAGGATCCGTACCTTACCCAAACCGGATCCGCGGATCCTACTTGGAAAATCAGAATCCGCATAGCTCTAACTGAAAGCACTGCCCAAGTTAAATATTTGCTGGGTAAACCACTGCATAAAACCAAACTAACTGAATAACTGTGATTCAATGAGAGATGCACTAGCAAGTATAAATAGTATGATATATATTTTGCGACATATAGTTTTCTAAACGGATTTGCTTTTGGCGTGTTAACTTATCTGGAGCAAGTTGTTCTTGGCAAAGACAGAAGAACAGAATCATTTACCAACAGCCTTGTCTACAGCGCAAAGTGGAATTCTAGTGACAAGCATCAGTTACAATTTATATTATTCATAATCAATTTTCATCATTGTTTAACGTCCTACATGAACTTTATAAACTTATGGAATATGATTGTCTTAGTTATTCCTCTGTAAGTTGTAATGATACTAATGGGCATTAAAGCTTACATAATTATATAACTTTTTGTTTATGTTGACTATTGTATATCCTTCCTCCTCAATTGAATAACAGTTACTACACTATTCCATTTACAAAATAATGGAAGTAATAGAGTAATTAAACCTTTGCTCTAATGTAATATGTTGTTTCTTTTTTGTAATCCTGAACACCCTGGAGTTTCTGATCATTACCAAAATTATCTTTTATAGCTTCTGGCTGCAACGAAGCAGCAAGAACAACGACGACTAGGAAGAAGAAAGAAATAACTTTGTCAAACCGAATCTCCCGTAAAGAGAGAATTGAAACAAAGCCGTGAAGTGAAAAGACAATTTGGAGCAACATGAAATGTGTATTGAAAGCTGGGTTTAGGAAATTTTGTTGGAGGAAATACAAGCCTAGGGTGCAGTCTGTAATGGCAACATATAATATCATTAAAATCACTGTAAACAAATGTTCCTGATTCAAATGAGCATATTATTGCATATTGTTGGAATTTCCACCACTACTTTTTAGTTAATAAGTAATAACACACAGTATATTAGTCCATACATTTTTTGGAATAGGTATTTTAAACTTTTAAACGGCGGTATTGCCCTGAAAATCCTAATGCAACACATTTGACGCACTCTTTTGCGTACGTGGAAAGCGCAGAGCTGCCAGCGCACCATTATCAAGCGCAGGCAAGCGCGCTTGGAGCAAACTTTAGTTGCCTTTGTGCTGCCATTGTGGAAAGGTGAAACTAACGTGGAATTTGGTGCTAAACCCGTACTATATTTAAAGCTTATTGTCTGTTTACAGTGTTAAATAGTGTATATATTTACTCAAGTTAAGTGTTTCCTGCTATTCGTGTATACGTATAATATTAAAATTCTCGCATTGCAAAAGTGAAACCAGGGGTGAAAAGGTGATTTTCCCTTTGCTACGACTTTGTGTATTGTATTTATTTTATTGCAGTGTTTTTGAACGTGTTTTCGACTATAATTAAAGTCACGTTTGAGTGAAAGTGCTCCGTTCTCAGTGTTATTTTGTGTGTGACTTATATGAAGTAATAAGTGCGTTTTAATACCACGTACAGGTCATAATTTTATAGTGTTTTAGAGGTTCGTGATCTTGTTAAATGAGTGTTTAACCCGAGTGCAGGAAGTGTTTTGGACTTGGAATAGAACGACAAAAAGGTTTAAAGGTAGGACATTACCATAATATTGTCATATATACAACACCTAATGTAGCATACTAAGCATAGTACAATTTTTAATTAGATTATTTAGTCCATTATTTTATCATAATACATTTCTTTATTACTGACACATCCCTTTTTTTATGTACAAAACAAAAGCCTCTTTTAAAATTGACATCAGTCACAGTGGTCTAAGAATATCTTATTTCATCTCCACAGTGGCTTAGGCATGTCTAGATTAATTGCATATCTTGTTTCACCTCTACATGCTGAAAGAAGGGAGAAAAAGTCTGGGAAAACAGCAATTGAATGAGCATAGTTGAAATAAGTTGTTGTGCTGAGACTCTCCAACGTTGCTACTAATGAGCTGACAGGAAATGAGCAAAGCCTGGGAACAAGAGAATGAAAGAAATGAACTTTTTAATATCTGCTGAAGAAGAAACTCATGGAAATTGCAATACTTGCTCATTGATATACTCGTATTACAGCAGATGCAAGAATCTACAGAGACTTCTAGGGTTAGAGTAGGTATCTGCAGAGAGGTCTTTCTCTGGTTTCTGTATACAAGTACTGTGGAAGACAATTTATGTAATGCAGATAATTCAATGGTAGTCTAGTCTACTAGCCATTTAATGCTATTTAAGTGCCAGAAGAATGAGAACACAATAAAAGCATGGCCAATATGTGACTAGAAAGAGGATTTTGAGCATGTTTCCATTATAAACAGCTTTGCAAATTTCTTGATTACTAACCATCCCTGAAGCATATCCAAGTGCTAGCAAACAATGCATGTAATTAATTCCAGTGATTTCAAATGAACAATCAATCTCTCTCAGATTGCATGACTATCATTAGCCAAAGGTTGCAATTAATGGACCTTGAATCTTGAATAAAGGAATGCTTGACAATAAAATTTATATTGTTTAGCACTCTTGATGTAAGAAAAAATAATTTAAAAATGTGTTCATCCTTTTCTGCCAAATTAATCGCTTATGTAATAATTTCAAACAGTTATTTAGAAACTAAGGAAAACAGGACAAAAAAGGAAAATTTTAATGCTCTGATAGTAAAAAAAACTATAAAAACAACCAAAGCATAGATCACATTTGGATACATTGATACAGTAAAGCATAGCAAAATTAAGTTTCATTTGCACAATACAGTTAACTAGTTACTTAACCCCTAAAAATAAAAAAATGGCCGAATTTAAATTTTTGGGAGAGCAGTCTCGTCCAATTTATTACATTACAGTTACTAGTCATTAGTTTCTTCTATAGATATCTCTCATTTGATCTTGAATTTAGTTACTGAGAATTGCACAATGGAGCATAAACTGTATTATTAGATTTGACTCCATCTTGCGCTAACTTTTGATTCTTTAATAAGAAGAAATTCACAAATTGTCCTGGGTTCAGACTGCAAAATATTATATAAGTATTGATACTTTTTGTCTAAAATCACTCACTAAATACTTTTGTTGCATAAAACTTTTTGTGATATTATTATATATGTGAATCACAAACATTCAAAAATTCAACGCATTTGTTTGTTAACTTTAGTCTAAGAGTATTTTTTAAATATTTTAACAATATTTACTTTTTTAGCCTTGGTTTAAAAGCACAAGCAACAAGAAAGAATGGATGGATTTCTTTTTTTGTCTAAAATCACGAATTAGCAAGGCAAAGGTCCAATGTATTTAACTCCGGCTTAAGGTGGTTTGTTTATCTATGGACATTAGATCGCAAAAATGGTCATCCATCAAGGTGTTCTATAGTGCCAAACAGGATAACATATATTTCAATTTAATTAACTGTTAAATTCCAATGTGTATCAAATATCAATTATAGGACTAAACTGATATAATATTATTTTGCTAAAATAAAAGAATTCTTGATTGTTCCATTTAACACTCTTTGCTGGTGTCTGCTTAAATGACTTCCTGGCTCTATTGTATCCCTTTTTGGTGGAACAAAAAGGAGTATTTAAAACAGAGAGAGAGAAAAGTAAAAAGTGCACTGAGTTATTTTTCACTGCAAAAAAAGGCTTGTCCAGTCAAATTTACTCAGCTGCTAAAGGATAGTGTTGCCATTTTATTACGGAAATTGTTGGTAATTCTCTTACAGTAACTTTAGCGCATGTAAAATTTGGCAGTCATTTGGAAATATAACCCAATGAGATGTACAACTATAGAGGTATAATATATTTAATGTAAGTCAGTACTATAATAATTCAACATAATAAATGGCAATAACTGGCATCCCTTAAAGCTCTCCTAACTCTATGTTCCACTTTCCGCACTGATAAAGATTCTTCTCCAGATTTTTTCCTGACATTTTTCCTTCCTCCGTTTGATATGTGACGTATTTCTCTTTGGACATGGCTTTTGAACTCCAACCCAACCAAAACATATAACTTTTGTAAGTAAAATTATATAACATGCATGGAGTTTGCATATATCAAGGGTGTCAATTCCTTTATAGTGTATTCCCTAAAAATATAAATAATGCATTAAATATAAAGAGTGTTGAGGAAATATTAATACAAGTAGTCTTTGACAATAAATATAAAAAATAAAGATGATGATGGTTTCTACATTATACACAGATAACCATACAGTAAACTAAGGCAAGTAGTTCTCTATACTACTTGACTAAGGCTACATACTCTGCTAAGGTCAATCAGGCAACTTTCATATTTCTGCTATAACATGATTTTTGATTCTAAGTTTATGTTCGGCTGCCTTTTGATATCTTGCAACCTCTACCTTTATATCGTGTCTGCAACAACTTTTAATAATAATTGAAGCAGAACGCAGAATGATCGTGTCGTTAACTCCAAGAAAGATCTTTTTGATGTCCACGCAGGCGGAAAAGAATTTAAAAGACGGGCAGAATGCAGCGTTTGGTTATTATTATTACGGGATTGTCGTCTTGATGGCATTCATGTTTTAGAGCTGCAGGGCATAACGTTTGTATGAAATATAACTCAAAGTTATGCTTAAGTAACTATCGAAATGATTGGTTTATACGTAAATGTTTTATATTAACTCGTATATGAATACAATACCAGTAATTGTCGTTTGGTGGTCTCTAAACTCTTTAAATTATAAAGCATCCTGGTTTTAAATACCATGCCATGTATTTGGACTGCTTTAGATGCCAATTTGATATGATTAATAATCTCAAAAGTGCTTCATTGTTTTCTCTCCTTTCAAAATATATATTCCAACATTGCGCGCATAACTCAAAGGGAATTTTCTCTCAGGCCAAACAGTGATTTATATGGTTTGGACATCCTTCTAAGGGGTCTCCTTATAATATGGTTTATCTACTTCTTGATAAAAAAATCGCTGAACGTCTCTTTTAATACATTTACTGTCAAATGGCAACCCTAAATTTGATTTCATCAAAGCTAAAACAATAGTGGGCTATGTCCAGAATAAATGCTACTTTGGGCGGTGCCCAAGTTTCATGAGAAGGGCCTATTATTAAAGCATACTTTAAAAAAGGACCCTTTCTTCATTTTTGAGGATAATATTTAGGGCTTTCCAACATAAAAAAACTAACTTTGGTCACTAGCATGCATGTTTTATAAACAATATTTCTTGACTTAACATTATCCTGCTTTATAAGCATTATAATTTGTAAGCACAACCATTCATATAACGCCAAAAGTACGTTTAAGATCATTTTCTGAGCACTGTCAATACAGGATGTGTTTTATGAGCTTCCAAATTATCACAAAGTAAACCAAAGAATTCTCGTTCTTCATTTTCTTTTTTTCTTTTTCCCCGTTCCCATTCTCACCTTCTATATGAAACTCTGCTGCTGCCTCCTGAAAGGCCTTGAAAAGAAGCATGAGAACACAGTGGGTTCAAAGATGGAAATGTGTTCTTTTATGTTTTTTAACTGTTTGTACACAACCTACATTTTAGTTACTTAATGGCACATTGAACTCTCCATAAAAGAAACTTACATTAAAAGTACATAGCTCTAGCACTAATTGATTACAAGGTACTAACATTGCACAAATGAGTTATTTCATATAAAATATTCACTGTATCAAGAGGTATATGATACTTTAAGCAGTATGAAGAAGCATTTTCAATGTACAGTATTGCTACTTGTAAATACCCACAGTGAAAAGAAGTCTAAGAAAGAAGAAGAAAAAGAGAAGGCAAAAATCAAGGTTGAACTAATCTATATCAGTAATAATATCGGTTTCAGGCCCGGAGCTAATGGTGCACATTTTCTCTTATATGGCACTTTTGAGTCTTGCTTTGGACTTCTGATCACCGAAGATTGGTGTTATGTTGAAGTAGGATCTAGGAATAATGTCTAAATTATGTTTTTACTCTTTTATTTCCTTTGAGGTTTTATTATACTTATATATTTGATATATGTATAACTTTAAACATATTTCAGACAAAATCGGTCAAGAAATATGTACCTAAAAAGATTGCTCTACATACCCCCACATTAAATGCAACCAGGCCCTGGGTTGCCCGTTTGGTGCAGTTTTGGAGCCAAGAAGTAGAGCAAAATGACTTTATATTGTTAAGAAATGGCAACCCTGAATCTCTTGATCATAAGAAATCTTAAGTTATATATACAAAGAAATTATAGGATATTTGTTTTCTCCACAAATTCAAGGCCCCCCTTTTTAACGCCTTAAAAACGTTTCAGAACAAAACTGATGTGTAAATCGATCAAGATATTTTAATGAAAACGGAAGCTAAAATATTGTCAAAAAATGCTTCAAGGGTAATGGTTGTTGTTGCTCTAAATATTTTGACTGCTTGAAGGATTATTATGACACAAAAAGTAACCTTCACTGTATTGTGGGTTATAAATTCCCAATTATGCATGGTTTTATAGAGATTTACTATGTGATGTATCAAAGAAAATGCTTTTATACCCTTAGATAAGAGTCCAAATGAAAATATATTGTATATAAGTTACTGCATACATACTTTTATTATAAGACAATGACAGTTTTCCGTACTTTCTTGAAGTAATTAATACATTAATAATACACAATACTAAAGATTCGTGGCAGAACTTTTAAACAAAAAAAGTAAAGAGTCAAGAATATGATAAAACATTAAATTAAACTAGTATGTAACAATAAAATGGTCCTTCTGTCCAATTACATCATTTTTCCGCTCTAACTCCAAAATCCCAATTTGCTTCACTTTTGCAAACGGTATTTCTCCCCCTATCGTAACAATCTGTTTATGGTTTATCGTCATCATCAGATTCTCCTGATGCTGTGTTAATTTTTAATTGTAATTCACAGATTACTACTTTAAGTTTGTTATATCAATTAAAAGTATTTAAATCCGTATAATTGCCTATATAATCATTCCTAAGGCAAACACTAAGGATACGAGACATATTTGTAATATTTGTGGCATATATTTTGGTCAAGAAAAGTTTTGTAATAAACCCAATTAAATAATATAACGCCATTTTTCGTTAAGGATACAATAATGAATTCCAAACATAGCCTCTGATTCGCCATTTGGTCAGAAGAAAAAGACGTTTGTTTGCAAATATATACACACTAAATATTCCAAAAGACTTGACTCAATATTAACCAACCAATAATGTACTGAGCAATAATTGCTACATTAATCAAACATTAGTGGTGTCTGAAAAGGTAGTGCTCTAAACATTTAAAGATATATGCATAGCAAATATTTAACCAAAAAATAACGGCTCTCGTTAACCAACTTAACGAACGCCTTGATAACGTTCATACTTCATAATAGCTAACAATACGCGCCTTATAAACATCGCACAATGCTCCGTCTTCATTTAGCGTGCCTTACAGTTTTGAAGCATGAAAAAGGTATCGCTCGGAGCTATTCAAATT
>LR142280.1:0-10757 GCA_900659605.1 Tisbe holothuriae | reverse complement strand
ACTGAACTGAAGCCATGAGCATGTTGTGCAAAAGTGTAATGAGACTTTCATTTTCGACTAAAATGGTTTAAAGTAGGCTTGCCATTTTAGATTAAGATTTATCCATTAAATACATTGAAGGAATGGTATTCTCAACTTGATACAAAACATCCAAATATTAACATAAAAAGACAACATTAATCGGCTGTCCAAATGATAAGAGTTCTCTAGTCAAAATTGCAACTCTTTGAAATAGCAAATAAAGTCTTTTAATGTATTTGTTATGCTCTGTGCTGATATTATAAATGTACATAAGAGGTTAAGGACTCTTTCAAATGCTTATTTTACGCTCTTTATTAACTTAGAACAAACAAATTTGGCACCTTTTGCTTCTTATCATTTGGACAGCCGATTTTGTCGTAATGTACTATTTAAAATTCATTTTCTATTATCATGATCTGGCAACCCTGATAAATCCAACTTGGTGAAAGAAGAACATGATAATTATATGAGTAGATAGGAGAGGACTGACGAAGAAAAGTATGATGATTGATATCTGGTATTGAAATATGATTTTTGAAGTTGGACCAACGAGAAGAAATATTAATATGAAGAATAGAAAGTGACTCTCTTCTGACATAGTCATAAATAATTTAAAGTGGTATTGTATTTATTGTCTTGTATAATTATATAAGTATTTCTTTGACGATATCCAGGTTAGGTTTCACTCTTAATTCTACCTTTTCACATCATTTAGATACCTTTCGTAAAATGCATGTAATTTCCAAATATTCAAATGTATTCCCTGCAGAGAGACTATATATATATATACCATCCTATATCTTAATTGAACAGGAAAGTTGTGAGTGGATTACTTCTTATTCTTATTTAGATATTTTTGGGGCTATATTGAGCCTTATCCTAATATTAATTACTATACTTAATATGTAGATTACTAGGAAGCAGGCATTTAAAAGTTACATGATTTTGGCAAAAAGTTACAGTTACAGTTACTTAAATTGTAAGGACGTGCGAAAACCGAAAACCGACTTTCGGTTTTTTTAAAAACCGAAACCGAAACCGACGTCGGTTTGCAAAAAGTCGGTTTTTGATGTAATGTCGGTTTTCTAGAAAGTAGATTTTTCAAAAAAAATGGCCACAAAAGGGGGATTTTTAAGCTAAAAAATGCACCTTTAGGCCTGTAAATTATGTAAAAATATATTTTCAGGACCTAAGTTATACTTACACCTTGGCAGTATGTTAAGTTTAATAGTGTACAACACTATTGGAAATTACTTTGAACTGCTAAAATGGTACTGCCAATGAGTTTTACTACTAATTACTCTAGATTAAGTAGTACTAAAACTCTTTAGAAAAACCGAAAACCGAAAACCGAAAACTGAAACCAACTTTTTCACAAACCGAAAAACGAAACTACCTCGGTTTCTATTTTAAAAACCGCACATGCTTACTAATAGTGAATCCCAAAGTTTCTCATCTCGCAAATAATTTTCTACCTGAGTCGATGGTGACTTCGTCCTATATGATGATTCATTTAGCGACTCCTTTTTCTTGAATTGTTTCCTTGTCTGTGATCCTCTAAATCCAGCCTGAATCTTGGTAGCGGCCAAATCCAACTCCGCTTGTTCATCAATAGAAACATTGACATATGCATCATTTTCCTGCTCGTCAATGGAACTGTGTCCTAGAAAAAAATAGGCAAAACCATGTATATACTAGTGGTATTTTAGGTCCATGGGCAAAACTGAAGGGTTCATGTGTTTTAGCTTTTTCTACTTATTTGCAAGAAAAAATTATCCAAGGCGAAGGTGAAGGAAAAATAGGTGTGCACACAGAACAGGGCAATAGGCACCGCATGTCCCTATTTTATTTTTCTCGCGCTGCACTGCTCTCTCTCTTCTTATTAATCACGGATGTCCATGTATACGCTCGGAAACCGAGAATAGTGCTATTATCGGGAATCTCTGCAACCAGTCTCTTCGGGCTATTCTAAAGACTGTCTACACAAAATAATTGTTTTGACCAGTTTTGCAAACTGTCTTTTGGTACTGGTCTTTTCCTTATATATTCTATGCTATTCCGCCTCCCCATATACATGTTTATTAACAAGTCGGACGTCCAATAATCGGACGATTTGCCAGCACGGTTATCTGGTCGACTGCCTAATATTGCCCATGTTGGGCCATGTATATTCTAATACCCTTGGGGCTTCCTCAAGAGCTCTATAGTTTTAGAGAGAACAACTTACCACTGATACTGGCAAGTTCTGTTGTGTCTTCATCGTCCCGAGACAACGCCTTCTTTGGCGAGCTGACATTGTTGGAGGGATATAAATCATGGTTTTCAGGCAAGCCTTGATCTAATTGTGAAAGGAAGTTAAAGGCACGAATATTAAAGTAACGGCAAGTCTTACCCTTGTTTCTGGACTTCAGTCTTTTTTCGAAATAATCAGCCGAAAAATTGAAAATGTGTTCTGGTTGATGTTTCAAAACCTCTTTTGCCAGCCCCTCTAAGGCTTCTTCCAGGCCCACTGGAAGGCTCAAACGAATAAAAAGAGGTTTTTCTGGTGGCATGTTCATGATGGCGTTTTATCAACTGAAGCGCTGTAAAATATGCATTCCTTGTCGGAACTCTTGGAATGTTACCTGTCTTTGAGAAAGCTGTATAATAATCAATACCAGCTTAATAACAAGGTCATCTAATTTTTTAATCAACAGAGAGGTATTATTTTACGCTTTCCATATTTCGCGTGCAGACACCTACACAGATCCACACCACACACACAAGGGTATATTATACCGTACTGTGATTGGTGTAGAGGCTTATTGGCGCGCGCAGTAAAGGCGCCTGTTTAAAAGCGCCTAAATTGTGGCGCCTGTTCCCACTAATTAAATTGGTGCCTACTAATGTACATACTTAGTTCATATTACATAATATTCCTGTATAAATATTGGAGATGTGCGGATACCTGGATCTGGGCTGGATCCGGATCCAAGCTTAGTACAAAGCTATTAATGCAAAGCTGCTTTTTACTGGATATTAATAATATATAAATTGGCAACTGCGTATGGGCTTGTGGGCTTCTCTAGTTTCCATTAATGTAGTGTAATATTCTGCATATCCTAGAATTCCTTGCTACAGCTCAAATATCTTTGGATCCAGATCCGCACATCTCTAATAATTATTGTTTACACTCTGCATTAGAGAAAATCCATTTGGCTTAGTTATAATGAGCCATGTATATATTACTAACTTACTATAAAATAACTGTCAGCTGAGATAACTAATGTTTAGGCTACTTTGAACCTGTAACCTTCTGGGATAGAACAACTTGCCACCTTCCCCTTATGTCAAAGTCACAAATTTATATACATTTGTAGTCATTCCCCTTATAGGTTAAAGACTAAAAACATTGATATACAATATGGTTTATCAATTGAGATTTTTTTTCTTTGCAAGTCATCAAAATTATGACTTGCAATTTAGATGAAATCTCCCAATTTTCAGGATGTATGTTTCCTTTAAAAAGCAAAAAGAAAATGTCTTTTTTTAACTAGGAATAAAATAAAAACTATTAGATTAAAATGACTGAACAAACGACAAGGGGCAAATGTTTTTTTTCGTGGTCCCTTGGGACACATTTTAGGTGTAAATGAAGTTTTTCATCATTTTTATGATGTTTCATAAAAAAACGTAAATTGCATACAATACTCTATAAACCTACTTTGAACATTCTCACAAAATTTTAGAACTTAGTTGAGGTTACCTAGTGAGGCCTTTAATGTTCTTATGCCCGACTCAACCTAATCTCACAGTGTCAAAAGTAATGTAATTAATTCTTGGTTGCCCTAACCCTGCGGGAGCCCTAAGCCCTGGGGACTACTACAAGGGCTATTATATGCTTCTAGTTCTTACCATCCCTAAGGATCCTAGCCAATGTGTGAGTATTTCCTCAATCTCTTTTTTAGTTTGTCTGAGGTATACTGCTCTTTGGCAATTTTTAGTCAAGTACTTCTTTACTTGCCATTGCTATAGGCAAAGCCAAGGGCGTGCGTTGCGCACGCTGCCTGTTGAGGAGCGCGCGTTGCGCATGGGCTTCCCTCCAATGGCATATAATCTGGCAGTTACTATAAGGATATAGGAGAGTTTGGATGTGAATAGTAACCAATAAAATGTGTTCAATATAATTGTGTATATCATAAGACAATGGAATAAATACTAGTGTTATGACTGAGCTAAAGTGCATCATATTACTTGTCTAAGCACGTGTGCCTGCCGCACTTACGGGCACTACAAGTACCCGGCCGAGATTACCACCCGTTTGACGACCGGCGGTTACCTTATCAGTTAAGAGCAATAAATGGTATATTTTACTAACTAGGAATATATTGCATGCCTGATAATGATACCAAGATGTAGAACGAACCTGCCCTGAGTACATGCCTGCTATTGCAACTAGGCTGGTATAGGTTAATCATGTTTATGACCCAACTACCAACCGAAATATGCAATATCACCATTTTAAGACATATGGTATATAACATATGATCGGATTTCTAGTGGCGTAAGAAGATGTGCTGAGAATGGAGAGAAAGGGAGCTTTCCCATGGCTGTGAGGCTTCCCGGTTTAATGTTGTGAATATGAGAATAAAACAGATTTGATTGAGAACTTTAAGGAGGAGGACCTAAATTGAGTTTTATTTCTTTTCAAATAAGGTCTGAAGTGAAAGTTTTATAGTACTTCTTATCCTTTAACATCTAGGATACCCTTCTAGGCCCCCCTTTCATGCCCTGGTTAGAGTGAGAGGAGCCTTGTCCCTGGTTTCTGAGCACCGGTTGGAGGAGAAGCGGACATCTTCAAGAATCTCCCATCAAAACATACATGTATGAAAGTATGTAAGATCCTCAGCTGGCGCACCTTCTAACGTGCACCCTTTATACAGGCCACTATGCGGGCGTCACAATACGGGCACCAAATAGGGGAGCCAAAATTCAGGTGCCAAAATGCAGGCGCCAAAATGCAGGCGATTTGTCTGCGCGCGCCAAAAAGCGACCAGATCCTTAGATTGACTTGGACTGATCAACTTTTTCATGGGTTCTATGGTACGGTACTAAATGGAATTCAAAGATATTATGACTGGGGGATAAAATGTATAATATACGGGGAAGATCCGTAAGTAATGTCAGTTTAGCTCTATCTGTGAAAATTCCGATTTTCTCAAGGGATTTTCTCGAATGGACGTGTGAAAACCGAAAAGCAAAAGTCGGTTTCTCTAATAACCGAAACCGAAACCAACATCGGATTGCAAAAAGTCGGTTTTTGAGGTCATGTCGGTTTTCTATAGAATAGCTGCTACAGGGTGTTTTTTTAAAGACTCAACTTTCAATTGTTAATAGCTCCCATCTGGTGCATCCTACAAACTTCTATATGATGTACAAAAAGTTTTGCAAGTGTGTAAAAATTTTAAGTTCCAACAATAAAATTTTAAAATTTTGGAAAATTTATGAATGTATTAAAGTGCACAAAAAGAGTATTTTAGGGGTTACTTAATAGCTAAAAAAGAAAGTTGTTTTACAAGTCAATTTTACACTTTTTCCATGTTTTTATAGCTAAGAATGTGTTTTAGATCTAATTAGGACCATTGCAAAAGGGACGGACGACGCGACGTCGACTGACACAGTTGTTTGCATTGCACTGTAACAATTAAAAAAATTCAAAAATGTTTAGTTAGCATTTAACCATTCATTAACCACTTATCATAAAGTGGTATTAACCAAAAAAATGAATTTGTAACCCACTGTGCAAATTTCTCCCTTTGTTCCCTCCAACTGAGCTTACAGCGATCATTCGAGCCGAGTTGAAGCCGAGTTAAAGAGCCAGAGTCGCACAGCAAAAGGCTGAGGTAGTTCTCTCGTCTGAGGAAAGATTTTCTCTCGTCTGAGTCGCCCAGATTCGGCGGAACTTTCACTATTGTACTCACGCATCTCCGTCCTGGACTAGTCAAATTGGTAGCTGTTTGTTTACTGGGAGCTATTACCAGAACCGCCATTCCTCCCTTACTCCAAGTTCTTTGGTTTGGAATAAAGTAAATTCTCCAAGATGGCTGCCCCCACAATCCTTCACGGATGCTATCGAATTTCAGTTCTAGTAGAGTAGTTCATCAAGGCTCGCACTCGATCTCGTCATGCAGCAAATTCCGATTTTGCCTCGTCAACCAAGCTCAAAAGATGTCTCAGGGGATGCCTTATGGGTCTATGGGAGAAACTTTTTTTATAAGCTATTGCTTCTTGCCACAATCAAATCAAAATACCATATATATCCCGTCGTCCAACCACACTGGAAAATCCTAGAAAAGAACACCCTCGTCAATCCACATGCAAACAACCATTGTAGCATACATATAATGATTAACCAATAAAAAAATTAAAAACTTATATATATAGTGGTGGCATGGTCCCTCACAGCGCCAGACGAGATTACGTTCTCGTCGTGCCGTACCAAATGATGTCATCCAAAACTTCTTTAGTGGGGCAACTAGAGTCCCAAAAGATGTCATCCAAAACTTATTTAGTGGGCCTGACAGAATGGGTTACATTCCTCTAAGTCCTAGCCGGACGACGGAAGTATTCCCGTCATCCTAGCTGGACGACGGAAGTATTCCCGTCATCCTAGCCGGACGACGGAAGTATTCCCGTCATCCTAACTGGACGACGGAAGTATTCCCGTCAACTCAGCCGTCAACCTCTTTTTCAAGTTGCAATGTTTTAGTCTTTCTCTTAACAAAATTGTTGTGGCTTAGTGGATAAGGTACCTTTGCTTTACTCAATCCTTCTCCACTCAAATTTTGACTCAACTACTGGAACGCGGCTCTAATCCCGGACCCGGACATATTTCTTTTTATGCAAAAAAATGAGGTGCTAAATGAAGCACTAGAATTGCGGTTAGATGGCGCCACAAACATAAAAAAAAAACTTAAAACAGGAACTACCTCAGTCATCCATCCAAGTACTAACCGGGCCAAAGCTGCTTGACTTTGTTAAGACAAATTAATTGGAAATGTCTATTCTTTTGGGCGAAGTGTCAGTAGCATAGTGGTAAAGACCAGGCCTGACAATGAGAGGGTCCCGTTTTCAAGTAGGAAAGGAAAGTTTTGACTATGCGGACTTTTCCCAACAGGTATGTGATGTTGAAGGTGGAGAATGATAGAGAGAGAAATGTAGGCTACATGTGCAGTGGAAAAAAACGAAGTTAACAATGCGGAGAGTGGTCCAAGTGTGAAATAACTGAACTTTCTGCTTCCCCTTTTTTATTTCAAAATGTTTAAAGAACTTTCGGATGAGTCCTTAAGAGATGTACCCATTCGTTCCCACGCACGGAAATTCAAATATGTTTCTTCCTGGCCAGACAGAGTAAATCAATCAGAGCACAGTCTCTGTCCGTCCACAGTTTGTTATTCTTTTTGAACAGCCAATCAGAGGGCAGTAAGCCTTAGTTTCTGTCCGGCCAAAAGTTCAAAATTCAAGCGCGGGAGTGAATGGGAACAGCTCTAGTAACAAAATAGGATGGGGGAGGTTGAGAGCAGGAGTTGAATCATAGTCTCAGACAAGTTTATTGTTTAAAGAATGTCCCACTAAGTGTCCCACTAAAGAAGTTTTGGATGACTTCTTTAATAAACTTCAAAGGGGACAACTAAAGAAGTTTTGGATGACATCTTTTGGGCAAAGAGTTGGGATGACGAAATCTTGATTCCGTCGTGCTGCTGGCCCGACGGAAATATTTCCGTCGTGCCGTCAACATTTCCGTCGTGCCGTCAATATTTCCGTCGTGCCGTCAATGCCAGACGGAAATATTTCCGTCGTGCTGCGTGCCAGACGGAAATATTTCCGTTGTGCTGCTGTCCTGACGGAAATACTTCCGTCGTGGCTAGGTTTTAGGTTAGGCAGTGAGAATTAGTAATTAATTAGGAAGCACTATTATGCGGTCCAAATAGTACTGGAGGGCATTGTTTCCAGTATTTAAAACTACTGCATGCTCACTGCACTATCTATTAAGTGCTCCCTTTAATCTGTTTTGCATTATATTTTATTACTTGTATAATTATATAGGATGACTAAGACACATTGATGCAAGCACAAGCAATGGGGTTTGAGCCTTTTCATCAAGACTTATTAAAATGGGCAGGCCTTTGGAGCAAATGATTAATACAGTGCCTACTTTTGTACTTTTGGGCCTACTGCTTTCTCCAATAACTGCACCAAGAAGCAACTGCCCATGTTACAGCAAGAAAGTACTTCTCCAACTGTCCATCTCACTATAAAAAAGATGAGGCATACTTTTAGGGCCTTAAAAAGGTTCTTTTTTTATTCCTCTTTTTTCGAAAATTATGGTTCCTCTTTTTTGGAAAAGGTGCCGCAAGAGGGCTGCATCTTCTCTAAGAGAATTTTTCAAATCTGGCTGTCTTTCGGCTACCTTCTTTTAATTTACCACCACTAAAGAAGTTTTGGGTGACATCGTTTGGGAATATCGAATATGTACCCATTCACAACTTTTTTTTCTAAAATTGGGATGACGAAACCGGGCTCGCACTCGATCTTGTCGTTCATCAATTTCCGATTTTGCCTCGTCAACCAAGCTTAAAAGTTGTCTCAGGGGTTGACTGATGGTTTTATGGAAACAGTTTTTTTAATAAGCTTTTGCTTCTTGGCACATTTGAACCATAATACCATATATATTCCGTCGTCCTGCCACAGCATAAAATGCCAAAAACAAGGACCCTCGTCAATCCTCATGAAAGGACGGCTGGAGTGCAGAGATAATGATTAAAAATAAAAATAATATTTTTTTATATATATTTAGTGTCGTAATGGCCCCGCATTGCGCCAGACGAGATTACGTTCCCGTCGTGCCAATAAAATATATTGAGTCCCGAAAGATGTCATCCAAAAATTCTTTAGTGGGGCACTGACAGCCAGATTTGAAAATTTCATTCAAAGAAGATGGTTTATATGCCTTGGAACTAAACTTCTTTATTGGCTGAATATGAGACACTTCCCAGAAATATCTCAACTTGAAAAAAAGTGCCAGAGCCTTGTCCCCAAGACGTTATCCGAAACTTCTTTAGTGGCTGAAAATAAGAAAAGTCCCGCTTAGCTTATTTTCCCGCTTTGCTTAGCCATGAAATGCATAAAACTGAATTAAATATTTATTTATAATTAAATACAGTAAACTGCAGTAAACATCTATGACAGTAAGGCAGTAACATTGATATACAATAATTAATAGTATCTAAATGGTCAGTAATAATCTAATCCTCCTCCTGACCGGGAGCCCCGGGCACAGCTCCAGGCCATGGGGAGCCAGTCACAGCTCCTGGTTGTGGTACAGATCGGGGTAAAGATCGGGTTACAGCTCTAGACCGTGGTACAGCTCTAGACCATGTACCATGGTTTGGTTCTAGTCCGTGGTACAACTCATATTCGAGCTACTGCTCAAGTCCGTGGCAAAGCTCTAGTCCGTGGTACAGCTCTAGAGTCTAGACCGTTGTAACAGTTCCAGACCGTGGTCACGTGACAGCTTCAGACCGCGGTAAAGTTCCCAAACAGTGCAGTGGTGACAGCTTCAGGACACGGTCACAGCTTCAGAACACTGTTGCAGCTCCAGAGCTTGGTGACACCTCTAGAGCGCGGTGACAGCTCCAACCCCGGCGACAGCTCTTGACTGTTACAGCAGCTCTTGACTGCCACGACAGCTCTTGACTGCCATGACAGTTCTGTACCTTCAGGTTGCTGTAACTGCTCCACAGTCCACACTGTGTCGACCGCACATTTTAGAAAAGCAGTGAGGGCCAAGGTAGATATATAGTAATAAGGAAAAGAGAAATCACCCGCCAGGAAGCGAGGTTTCAAGCTGAAAATAAATGCCTGGTCAGGTTGGGAGAGTAAAAACGGAGTTTCCGTCACTTTTCCACGTCACTTTTCTCCCTAGACTAGCCAGCACTTGATACCAGAGTGCGGGCTCGAGAGGTGAGTTTTGGCCCTCCGCTGTTTCAGTAAAGCTGAGTCTGCAGCTACTGTATTAATACATCTTGTTTTGCTAATGGTCGCGGCCAAAGGACCGAGAACTAGCCACCTGTTCAAGTAGTTAACTCATCACTAAGTTGTCCTCACTCTGTGTATCGGGTGCTGACTGCCCTAGACTCAAGATAAAAAGCGCACTCCTCAGATAAAAAGCGCATGCTTTGACACTCCACTCGATTTTTGGCACCTGATTCGTCTCTTTTCCTTATTACTATATATCTTCCTAGAGTGAGGGCCAAGCCCCCAGGTGGTAATGATGGCACACTCTCGCTGCCAGAGGAACAAGTCTCCAAGATTATTCTCGTCATCCTAGATGGACGACGGAAATATTCTCGTCATCCTAGCTGGATGACGGAAATATTCTCGTCATCCTAGCCGGACGACGGAAATGTTCTCGTCAACCTGGCTGTCGTCCTCCTCCACTAAAGCAGTTTTTGATGACATCTTTTGGGCCTCTATTTTTCAAGGTAACCTACTAAAGAAGGTTAGGTTATGTGAATTTCCCAAAAGAGTTTTTCGAATATGTCCTTCAGCTCCTACTTTTGGCTGTCACATTTTTCAAACCTGACCTACCTCTGTCACCCATCAAAGTACTAACCGGCCAAAGTGCTATGTAACATTCTGCATTGTAGTTGTTAAGATATGTTAATTGGAAAAGTCCATTTTGTTGGGAGAAGTGT
>LR142279.1:0-10759 GCA_900659605.1 Tisbe holothuriae | reverse complement strand
CAAGAAAAACAGAATCTATTTTTCGAAAATCAATGTTTCAATGAACTTGTTTGCTGGGCCGCTTTTGGACGGTTCTCTCGTCAGATGGCGACTCCTTTGAGTGGAGATTTACTATGCCAGACTTTGGTTTGATCCAAGGCGGGTGAATTCAAAGGTTGGTCAGATCAGAAAAAGGCCGCTTCCGTACTTTGGCAACAGCTGAAATATGGGATGACGTCACATGATCTATGTGAGCCATTTCAGCCAATCACAGGCCTTTCTACGTGCGCCAAGGGGACAACCAATCAGAAGAAATGAAGGGTTGACATGTTCCTTATGACATTTTGTACCAAAAAGGTTCCAAACTTCGAATAATATAATATGAGGTAAACTTTTTTAGTTTTATTTAATTAAATAATTTTTTATTTACAAAAAAAAATATTTCTATTGTTCTGTCCCAGTACTCCATAATAACAATACTGTTTTGTTTAAACTTCGATTTTGGGCAAAATAATCCACCTCTCCGTCCCTCAAGTTTGCGGCGCACGAGAGAGCTGCGGCAGAAGCTTTTTTTGCAGAATGATTAATCAGGTGAAACGGCATTATATCTATTAAAAATTGCAACATATTTTACCATTAAGTTTATTTAAATAAAAATATAAATAGAATTTTCCATGAAAACAAATTACTCAGACCTCTCAAAGTATGTAATTAGCCTTATTTATGAAGTAAAACAGGTCACAGTGACTCCGCTATTAATGAGCACGCAATTTCCATTTTTTACTGCATTAATACATTTAGACTTTATACCTAAATTAAGGGTACACACCTTGTTTTTAATGCTATTGACGCATGAATATGTGCTTTTGTTCATATTTACATCAATTTTGAACCATATAAATGGGTTTCAGTATTCCTCTAAAAGCTCGAAATCGTCATTATACTACATAAGAGCCTAATCTTTAAATCTTGCTGCACAGAGTTGCGACAGTTTGCGACAGCTATATTATACATCAAAATGACCGGAAAAGCATGGGGAACAGGATAAAATTAGTCTTAGTGATGCCACTCAATGCCATATATACTAAAACAATCAAAATGTAAAGATCTACTTTTATATAGTAACAATGTTCAGTTCGAAATTACTTTACTCATTATTTTATTAAGTGAAATGTCCAATATTATTGCAGAATACAATTTTTCAGCTCATTCTACATAAGTAAACACAGTAAATTCAGCTTTAGCTATACATTTGGAACTCCAAAACTTCAAAATTGTAATGCCTCCTGACCCTTCCTTAATTTTGCCACTTTTACTGTTGCACTCCCTTCTAACATCTTTTTCATGCACTTTGAAAGCAAAAATTATGAAAATAATATTATTTCACAAAAATATAGAGTTTTTGAAACGTATAAAAGCAATAATCTCAAAAAAATTGGATAAATCGAATATTGCGTGCGGACACACTGTGAGTCGCTTGGACCCTGTGACCCAGCGGCATGATGATGAAAAATTGCAATCACGGTGTTCTAGTGAATGAACCGAAAGGTAGTGCCCAAAACATACAATAAGGGATCACTAGAAAAATATCTTTAAAAACAATTATTTACTCACCGCTTTCAGGACTTTCATCAGCCATTTCAATGGAACTATCCACAGCTACCTCAGCCTCATTGACCGTTTCCTCAGCAGCCTCATTGACCGCAATAGCTGCATCTTCAACTTCCGCGCAGTATCCTTAAAAGGTATGAACAAGAACATGTAAGCAATAAATAATATGGGCCAATTTTGGTAGTTACATAATTATGTTATTGTACAATGGTATAAATTGCTTGCCGAATTTAGCATAATATAGTGCCTCCATCTAGTGAGTGAATGGTACAAAAAGGGACAAAGAAAAATATTCCCATTGGTTGCCAATAAAGTTTGCAATATTTTTGTTTTTGGCTGCCTTAATTTTTTAAATGCATAGATATGTAAGTTACTATACAGATCTGTGTTTAGATGTCTCTGGGGCGTTGAGATAATCCTGGAACTAGAGTCTACAGCCAAATCCTCTCTTGTCAGCTCTCAGCTGAGCAGTTTTGAGCTGAGAGCTTCTTGGTAAATTGGGCGTAGACGCAGTGCCAGGACCATCTCAATCCCTAGCGCCATCTAACGGAGCAAAGTGTCAAAATAAAGATATTACATACTTTATGCTAGTATTAATGACTGTGTTGGACAAACCATCTAGATTAAAGTTATACCCATTCATTTGCTTTCAATACCAACTTGGGATTTACCCAAGGGTGTGTAGGGGAGGTTTGCTCTCAGGGCCCCCCAAGAGGAGCTGCCTGAAGAAACTTATGAGACAAGGGCCCGCAACTTATGAGACGGAAAAATTTGAAATATTGGCGGGAAAATATTTACCATGATGATCATATTCGAAAAGTACATTTGAACAAAAAACAATCAATGTTATCTTAACAAAACAGGGAACACTTTTAACTCAAAAGTGTTTTCTCACCCACTTCTTATATAACAAATATCATTTTTCAGAGGGTAAATGACTTTGAATAATTTACTGTATAAATTATGGTCAGCACTCTAGTTCTTTGGTAAGAAATAAGATCTTGCTTCAGATGGATGAGAACGAGCGCGAGGAGATTATGAGACGCGGGAAAACGGGAAATTCAAATACATTTCTCTGCAAGCAAACCTCCCCTACACACCCTTGCAACACTCTAAATATTCTATTAATAAAATTATACTTTTGGGTTGTAAAGACAACCAGAAAACATCATATAAATAGCCAACGTAGGAACCACCACGCATAAAGCACCGGAGGTTAATATCATGTGTCGCAGCCGGAAATATTTATACTCCAATACATCACAAACTCATTTGAGTTTTAAGATCAAGCACAAGAAACAACAAAGAAGCCCCAAAAATTATGTATTTTAAAAATACTGTAATAACCATGGCCTATCTAAACATGTCTGTCCGAGTAGAAAAAGAGAGGAATCCGTCTAAGTTTTTCGACCAAAAAAGTTAGACGGGCAGAAAAAAGGGGTGGAGTGAGTTTGGCGAGTGATTCCTCCTTTTTTTCTTCCCGTCTAACTTTTCAACAAGGAAAATTAAACTGTGCGTAATTCAAACGATTATCGTGCGTGTAGACCATGTTTAGATAGGCCATGGTAATAACCTATTTACCTTTTCCAGGGCTGACCTCCGTATCTCCGACATTGGCAACCTCCTCGGCTCCGACTGGGTCCGCCTCGCCAAGGAGCTCGACATTGACGACTCGGACATCAACATCATCAAGAGCGAGTACCCGGAGAACGAGGGTGAGTAGTGGAATATTAGGGGGCTTATGGAGCCCCGTGGGGCTGGGGCTAGGTAGAGAGCTTATGAGGCTAAAAGAGGGAGAAGAAAGTACCCGTAGAACGAGGGTGAGTAGTGGAATATTATGTGGCTAATGGAGCCCCGTGGGGCCGGGCTGGATAGAAAGCTTATAAAGCTATAATAGGAAGAAGTAAGTACCCCGAGAACGAGGGTGAGTAGTGGAATATTAAGGGGCTTATGGAGCCCCGTGGGGCTGGGGCTAGGTAGAGAGCTTATGAGGCTAAAATAGGGAGAAGAAAGTACCCAGAGAACGAGGGTGAGTAGTGGAATATTATGAGGCTTATGGAGCCCCGTGAAGCCGGGGCTAGATAGAGAGCTTATGACTTATGAGGCTAACATAGGGAGAAGAAAGTACCCGGAGAACGAGGGTAAGTAGTGCTATATTTGGTGGATTTGAGGGCTAAAAGAGGGGAATGGGCCCCATAAGGGTTAAAAAGGCTTATGGGGGCCAGAATAAAAAGTGGGGATACGAGTTGAATTTTATGGGGCTTTTTGGGCAACGTAAAACTAGAAAGAAGGATAGAATGCTTATGTCACAAGTTATGTGGCTAAAACACAGGGATGCCAGATGTTTTGAACCCGATTAGGCCCCTTGCAAGTTCAAATTAGGCCAAATGGATCAAAATTAGGCCATGAACTTTTCTGAATTAGGCTGAATTAGGCCCTTTCCCTAAAATTTCAGTGGCTTTTCATGGTGTTTCTGAGCGTTTTAGCTGAATCTAAAAAATATGATTTGAGCAGAACCAACATATTTTTAAAACATATTGCGATTCTTTTTGCCAAAAAATTAATTTAATGTAACAAGATCTCCTTCGGTACCATTTCATTCAATGTGTCACAAGCCAACATTGATCTAAAATGCCCTTTTCTAGCTTCAACCCCAAATTAGGCCTCATTAGGCCCATTAGGCCCCTCTAACTCATAAATAGGCCCCTAGGCCTTGGGGTCTCAATTAGGCCAAATTTCAGCTTTGGTGCCTAATATTAGGCCACCTGGCAGCCCTGCTAAAACAGGATTTGGAGATTATATGAAAAGTGCCCCTGCCCGTAAGGGTTAGATAATGCATTGGTAGAGGGCTGATGGAAGCTAACCGTAGAATATCCACATCAGCTTAAGCGTAAGAGAGAAAGTAGGTCTGATGATATACTGTATTACTTTCCCGTAGAACATCAATCTTAATTAGCAGAAAACTGTAGCAAGAACAAACATACATTCCTCCCATTTTGATTAACTTTGCATTACTCTCCGATTATCGGCCCTATAAGTCTTAAGTTTCATATGTTAGAGTAAGGATCTTTTTCCCACCAGGGGTCGCTACAAAAAGGCTGCTCAAATTTGACACATTGTGCCCCTAGATGGTGCCTAACAGAGATTCTTGATGTAACCAGAGATCCGAAACGTACGTTTGGGTAACACCCGCCAAAATTTGAATTATTAGGTGTAGTCCACTTGAGTCAAGTCAATCTTTCTGAGCTCTCTGCACTGCTCAGAACATGCAGTTGTTCTGCCCATCTCAAAGCTGAGATTGAATTCTCCCTTTTTCAGGGAAAAATTTCGCGTCCTTTTATACGATAAAAAGGTAGTTTAAGTACAAATTTACTGCAAAATTTTGAATATAATAAAGTTGTGTTTAAAAAACTATATTATTATGAACTATGTGTATACTTAAATGTTTGTATTAAACTTAAGTATTACGCACAACAAAAAGATTTTATTCCACTCCATTATGGTTATTCTACCCCTGAGGGAAGACTGCGGGGAAGACTGAGTTAAGTGACCCATCGTCAAGAATTCGTTCTGCAAGGCAGGCAGAGGAAAAGTGGCCCATATGAGCTCACCATCAAGTAGCCGATGTTTCGGATCTCTGGGTATATCTAAAATCTCTTAGCGCTAGTAGGTGGTAAAAGTTGAACTATAAGGGAGAGAAAGTACCTATTAAATTACATGAAACCCCGGATTACTGAACGTTCTAGAGTGTTAATAATTAATTTTCCTGGATACCTGAAGGTCTTTTGACAGACATGAAAAAAAGCAAAAGTGCATTGCCAGATCACTTGCGAGATACTTGATAAATATTTGAATATATTTTTGCCGAACGTTCAGGATATTGATATGTGAATATGCTAACAAACCTATCAAATGGTTTTACATTATAAACGTTCAGTAATCCGCGGTATCATGTTTTGCATACATTTTAACGTAATACAGAGACCGCAATACTAAGTCTTGTACAAATATATACACGATAT
Source organism: Tisbe holothuriae (assembly GCA_900659605.1). NCBI lineage: Eukaryota > Metazoa > Arthropoda > Copepoda > Harpacticoida > Tisbidae > Tisbe > Tisbe holothuriae. The sequence continues at coordinate 5,147 of LR142279.1, read as the reverse complement.
AAAACGAGAATTTAAACTCCATCATTTTGCTCTGCGCTTAACGCACGGAATGTCTTACTGCAATATCTCAAAACCTCTCATTTCACGCGGACAACTTTTACATTGAACAGAAGAAGGATGTTCAATATTAGCATCATACATCAAGGCAAGCATGGCCAATGTCATGCTAGTACAGATAAATAGATTATATTAAACATTATTTCACAAAAATGGAGTACAATTTTAGTTACGAAAACAATGTGTTCAGCGTGATGGAACATATTCAAAGATGAAATAAATCCATCAAATTGCATTATCAGTACAAAGCATAAAACATGTGTTAAAAGTCTTTGTTGGCTCTTCTGAAGAGTTATACTCTTTAAACGACAAGAAAACTCTTTTTATTTGGACAGCCGATCTGGCCTCCTCCTCCAGTTCCCCCCCTCCCCTCTAAATGACCCACCATTAAAACCTGCAAAATGCAACTCTAAAACTTTCTCCAGTAATATGATCAGAGTGCAGCGCGCGTTTAATTGCAGACAACATGAGGTCAGAAGCATCATAATAGTAACAATAAGGGATTGACTGTGTTTGTGCAATTGTATTTCGGATACGGTCCATTTGCTGAGTAGTTAAGAGAAGTTCGAATTATAAGTTTCATTGACTAATTAAACATATCAAAGAGAAAAAAAGCTCAAGAACCTACGAGCAGCAACAATACAATACAATACAGTACAGAGAACTCAATAACTCAACAGTAAACTTTATTGTATTGGGAAAACGACATCTAAATATACTATCTATAGATTTAATTGATTTTGATATTCAATATGCAGCCAATGAGCCGAACAATCATGTATGTATGCTAAGAAACTGGCCAAATTATGCTGTCTTAGAAATCATTGTGGAAATTCGATCGAGTAATCATATTGCATATGTCATACAAATATATTCCGCAATGCGATAGTCATCTGTCCCGATTAAATCTCGCTGAAGCAATAAGGACAGCAATTAAAATGCACTCAATTCCTATCAGGACATTCAATAGCGGCTGATTTCATAACAGATTGGCCGAACTAATTACTGACCTTCTCCAGGGTTATGAGTGCTATTAATTATTTTTATTCCACTCCCCCTTCAGTCTAACAGATTCAATGCATTTTAAATGGTTTGTTTAGATGCCTTTGGGTAAGCAATTAAAGCTTACGTCAAGGTAATATTCATATTAGTAGCTTCAATCATATATATGCTTAAAATAAACCATTATAGAGTCTAATGTCTACTTTCACCATATCATCGACCGACCACTTTAAGAATATCAGTTTCAGTATATTGAAAAGGGCCATCAAAACTTAAGCTTGATTTGTAAGTTGATATCATTAATGGATACATTTCGGCTGTTCAAACGATAAGAAGAAAAAGGTGCAAATCAGTTTGATCCAATTCTTCAAAGAGCTTGAAATACACATTTGAAAGAGTCCTTAACCTCTTATGTACGTTTATAGCATCAGTACACTGAGTAAAACATATGTTAAAAGTCTTTGTTGGCTCTTCTGAAGAGCTACAATATTTGGATAGAGAGCTCTTATCATTTGGACAGCCGATTTACTCCCTTTATATTTCCCAAGAATCATTCAGAGTGGTTCTTACTAATGCCAATGTAATGCACTAGGTGTCAATATTCACTTTGTCGATCTTTTAAGTGCACTTTCCTCGATTTTGAGGGTAAGATAAAAGCTCCAACACAAAACGGTCCGGGTATTTTGACCACACGATAAAAGAAATTATTGAAGTAGTAGAGAATCTGTGGAGTGTATTTCTGCTGTCCAAATGATAAGAAGCAAAAGGTGTAAAATCTGATTGTTCTAATTATATAAAGAGGTTGAAGTAAGCAATTAAAAGAGTCCTTATGTTTATATTATCAGTACAGAGCATAAACATAAATTAAAAGTCTCCATTGGCTCTTCTGAAGAGCTAAAATTTTGGCTAGAGAACTCTTATCATTTGGATAGCCGATTTGTCGTCTGGTCATGGGGTAAAATCGTGACCGGATCCTAAAGTAAAGAAGCTTCTTCTCGATTTCTTTCTTCCTAAACCTGCCTTAATTTGAGTCAAAAAGGAAGGAAAGAAGATTTACTTTTGTGTAAAGGGAGATGATGCAATGAGATGATATTATATTGAATCTTTAATCGACGTAAACTTAAAATAATACTATGTGAATGTCCTTGGCCAAATGGTGGAGTAACTAGTGTTCTATAAGTTAACGTTGTATAGTTTATACAGTAAATAATGAGTAATAGAAAAGTATACTTTTACATGTGTAGCTCCCCCTCTCACTTTCAACGCTGTAGGTACGATAGGAACATTCTTCTGAAACAGTTACTCAATCAGAAATAGACTTTCCGGTAGAGAAAAGTGTTGTTTCATTTCGAGTTCATTTTCCTTGATGGTAAGACGTCCCACAACTTGGCTGTCCAAATGATCAGAATCAAAATGTGTCAAAAATAGGTTTGTTGTAAATCTATGTTGTGCTTGAAATAATCATCCTAAAGAGTCCTTAACTCCACAAATGTACTTCTATAGTATCAGGAAAGAGTGTAAAGCATTTGTTATAAGTCTTCAATGGGTCTTCTGAAAGAGTTACATGTTTGGCTAGAGAACTGTTATCATTTGGACAGCCGAAATTTTAAAGGTTTGATTAAAATGGCGACTTATGCAGAAACGGAGTCAGCTAATACAGAGCCTATGAATGATAAATGTGTGTAAAACTCTGTACTTATTGTTGATAAATTTGTGTTTGAAACAATTGCAAGTGCAATTGAATGGACATTCGAAACGTGAGCAACAATAAAAGGAAAGTTATTTTCGTGGCGATTCGGTTCGTTAGCGTTGTCTTGAATGGCGCTAATGGACTTCTTGGAGGAGAGTCTATTAATTAGGTCAATTAAAGTGAATGCAATTCGGCTGTCCAAAGGACAAGAAGCCAACTATGTTAGTTCTAATGCTATAAAGAGCTTGAAATAATCATTGTAATGAGTCTTTTACATCTTATGTGTAATTTTATAGTATCAGTACAGAGTGCGCATACACATATGTTAAAAGTCTTTGTTGGCTCTGCTGAAGAGTTACAATTTTTGGCCAGAGAACTCTTATCAATTGGACAGCTGAATTGCTTTCATACTATTGTTGTGTTCTATTTAACGATTATATGTAACAATTCTCTTTATAGTAGATCAGTAGAAGCTGCCTTGAAAATGCCTTTAAAGTGTTAAACATGTGACACAAAAAGACACCAAATACTGGTCAATAGATATTTGACAGCAAAACCACACGTCTGTATTGCATAATATGTTCTAAAGAGAGCCTGTCATGCTAAAGTGTTAAAAAGAGGTACTTTGGTGACCTTTAGGATATTTTAGTGGAACAATTGTCTCGAAATAAAAGGAGTGATTCAAAGACTAATCAAGTATGAAAAAGTGCAATGTTTTATATTTAGCAGCTGTCAATGTCCAAAGGATAAGAGTTCTCTAGCCAAAATTGTAACTCTTCAGAAGACCCTTAATTTATGTTTATGATTTGTACTGAATACAGATACTATAAGCGTACATAATATAAGAGGTTAAGGACTCTTTTGAATGCTTATTTCAACCTCTTTATATAATTAACAGATTTGGCACCTATTGCTTCTTATCATTTGGACAGCAGGGCTGCTGTCAATGTCACACCAACTGCCAGTTTTGTATTTTCAAGTAGCTTTAAAACTTAAGTTGTTTGACCTATTTTCTCTTAAAAATATTAATGACAGTAGGCCTGGAATTTGTCTAACTAGTACGAAATGCTTATTTTTATGCATGGCTACTCTAGCTAATAATCGCGGTCGTGCCTGTTTCCAAATAGAAAGAGAAAATGTGTGACACATTCCTACTGATTTATGCAAAATTAAGACATACATGTATTTAAGAAGTTCTACATTTACTGAATTAATTAATGAAAGTTTTACCTTGCTACGCAATATTTACTTGGCTACTGCCACAAAATTAATGTTCAATAAGGTACGGAAACTTTCTCTTTGTTCTGTAATTAGATAATTATAGGGTTATTATAAGAGTAAAATTGTATCACCAGGGTCAAGGTGCTAGTAATTTTTGGCATAATAGTGCTCTAATTAGAGGGTTTAACGTAGAATACGTTAAGTTACTTTTGAGCAAATGGACTATTACAGATTTACAGTTTTTTCAAAATGCAAGAAACATTATTATACTGCAGCATGCATATTTGTACTCATTATATTCGGCTGTCCAAATGATAAGGAATAAAAGGTGCCAAATCTGTTTTTCTTATTCTCTATAAAGATATTGAAATAAGCATTTGAAAGAGTCCTTTGCCTCTTATTTACTTATACAGTATCATTATAGATTACAGCATAAATTATGTGTTTAAGGTCTTTGTTGTCCCTTCTGAAGAGTTACAAATTTGACCAGAGAACTCTTATCATTTGGACAGACTTAATGCTTAACACTGACAAAAGGATAGCAAAACTAATTCCCCTTCCCATCCAAAAAACAGGTTTACGATTTTGGCCCCCATTTAATGCAAAGAAGGGAAAACTCCCCCATAACAATAAAATAAACTCATTTCGCAACTGCATTATTTTAAAGCTCAAGATAACTGTTATTATTTTTTTGCTGACTGTCTGAAGGTTGAAAAAGAAATCTGCCCCAAGCGACATAAATCAATTTGTCTATTTCACCCCTCAGCCACGTTTAATGTCAAATTATGTAAGGTAGGGCATTATAATTTGCGCTGAATGACAGCATAGAAAATAATCGTTTTTAAGACACAAAGAAAACGAAGTCGGGACACGGCCGTGAAAAGATTAACTTTTTATGACATTGAAAGCAGGCCAGTGTACTATAAGTTTACTTCACCTAACTTTTTAATGTTATTATATTAATGTTAAAACAGGTTGTTACTTCAAGGGATGCCATTATGTTTATTTGAATAATACATACATTATGAGCAGTTTGAGCCAACTAATTAGCTAGTTATATAAAGTCCTTTCCTTTCTTCTGAGTTAGAATCATTTTTAGCGCTGATCAAATTTATTCAGGGAAGAGTCTTCGCCTGACAGGAAGAGATGAGGGCAAGTTCAAACGACCAAATAAAAA
>LR142277.1:0-10761 GCA_900659605.1 Tisbe holothuriae | reverse complement strand
CTCCTTAACAAATGAAATCACATATCGGCTGTCCCAAGGCAAAAACGTCTCAAGTGACATTTGGCCAAAATGATTTTATTGAAAACCTGTATAGAGCTTGAGGAGAGCTTTCAAAAGAGCCCTTGCCCACTTTTCTACATGTCTAGTTCCTGAGATTAAGAAGAAATAAACCCGTTGCTTCTTTTCCTTTGGGAACCCCCTAGTATAATTGAGGCCCAACCCAAGGCAAAGACATCTCGACTTCAACTTTGCCTCCTATTTTAAGGGGGTTCCCCTTAATATTATCAAATGGCAATATTATTTTTGAAATTTACAGCTCATTCTGATATATATCCAAGCTTAAAACACTAAAATGTCTTGGATTAAAGGTGGTGATTTTCACTTTGTGTCTTTTCCTTAAGTTGGGCCACTTCAGGGTTACCAGATTGGTGCCCTTTAATTGCAATACTGCTTAATACTAAACTGCACTTTTACCTAGAACTATCATCTTGTCGTTCACGTCCTGCAATCGATGCCTTATTTGATGGTAGGCAATTACGCAGGGGTAAGATCTCTTTGTTTATGCTCTTATAAACCACTCCTTTCTTTGTAAAGGAACATGCACCATGGAAATAATAACTATAGTTCTTGATACGAACCAGATCTAGAGAATAAAAAGTTAAGAGACCTCCCAGACTGGCAACTTTTCTGCTGAGAAAATTTCTGGAACTTAGAATACTTGTATATATTTCTTCTCTCCACCAAGGTTAGCCAGTATCATGCTCTTGTACAAAATAAATGAGGATTTTTTTATTTTTAGGGTAGAAAAAATGACTTTCTTTTGGAACTTGCACGGGCCAGAAAAGAAATTTAGAGTTGATTTTCAGGCCAAAGTTTTACCTGGTCATGAGTGTGTTAAGCATGCAAAATTATCTTGTTTGATTACTTTTCCTCCCATGATTGTCCTGTTTTGAATCAAACTATGTCCATTTATTGGCATTTTTATGGAAAAAATGCTTTTTATGTAGTAATTTTGGAAAAATTCAATTACAGAATTCCATACCGAATATATTGAATACCTCTTTGAGAATATTATATCAATTTTGGGAATGTTGAAAACTTAAGTCACTTTAAAATACCTCTTGGACCAAACCAGTAAGGCCTTGTCTGACAAGACAGCTCAGCTCCACTGTATTTATCACTTCCGGTTTTGCACTCATACTTATATTTATATCTGTGAAGAGGAATACTTGCATTACAAGTACATTGGGCATCGTATGATCCTTGAGGCCAGAAGGCTATTTCGGGTCTGTAAAAAATATTTAACAGTTTACAATACACAGTTTTCACCCAGTCTGTAATTTATGTAATGACTGATACGTCACAGGGCCTAGGGGACTCCAACTTACAGCCTCAGGCTGATTATTATATGTAGTTTTGAAAAAAAAGTGATATATATTTTGTATTTTTTTACTTTGCCTGATCGCCCCAGGCCTGGCTAATCCGCTACTCTACAGTTCACAGGACTGATATTGTTCAAAATTTGAATGTTCTGCCCTTTTGGGTTCATCCACCATTTACGCATTACTTAGTCTATGCTTATCAATATCAAAACACGCTCCAGAAATTTGACATGCATTTAAAATTAATATTCAACGCAGTTGCTAGTTACTGTAGTTAACCATTAAAATAAGGTTGTCAACTAATTAATCCTCTAGTTAGGCATACCCTAAGCACATAAAAGTGGCTAGATGTGCACTTATTGCTGAGTTGGAATATGTTTATCGTAAGGGGTTAAAGTTTAAGTAGTATTTTGATAGCAAATATTAGTAAGGCATTGTCCACACGGGAAGGAAACTTACGAATAAAAAAAAGAATAATTCTGGAATAATTCCTTTCCCTATACCTACTTATTAAGTGTAAGAATTAAATTCTCCGCCCCAGGAATTTAATTCTTCCCAAGAATTTAATTCCTCCCTTATGCTGGCCAGCCACTAGCAAGCCAGGCAGAGAAGGCCTCCCAGCAAGAGGAATTTTTTCCTCTGCAAAATAATAATTCTAGAATGATCCTTTTTCATTCCTCTTTTTCCCGTGTGGACGATGCCTTATAGACAGTGAAAAATATGACTCAATTCTTTATATTACCTGCAATTGCAATCTGCATAGCTTCCATTGTCATAAGGCCAAAGATCACAAGTAAATATCTCCTTTTCTGGCACTCTGTACCATTCCGAAAATGTACACGGGCAATGAGCGTGGCGACCAGTATCAATAATCAATGAGCAGTTGCATATTAACTCAGGGGTTGTTGGTTCTAGGCAAATATTTAGTTTTGTTTCTCAGTGTTCATTATACATAATTATGTTTAAGGACGTGCGAAAACCGAAAACCGGAAACCGAATTTCGGTTTATTTAAAAACCGAATCCGAAACCGACTTCGGTTTGCAAAAAGTCGGTTTTTGACGTCATGTCAGTTTTCTAAAAAGTAGACCTTTGAGAAATTTTTGTTTTATGAAGCAAGTGATCCAAGAGAATACATATATATGCAATAAGACATAAAAGTAAATAGCATTATAATTTCTGTGACCAGCTTTTCTTTGGGTTAACATGACATTAAATTAGTTGTAATAAGTATCACTTTAGAAGCCATATTTAGTAAATAAACAAAAACCGAAAACCAAACCAAAAAACAAAAACCGAATGTTGGTTTATTTAAAAAACGAAAGCGAAACCGATCTCGGTTTGTATTTTGCAAACCGCACATCCTTACATATGTTAATATAATTAATTGTATTTATGGTATTCAAGGATTACAACCTTTTTATGTTTTACACCTGGGAAATTAAGATTTTGTTCATATAATTGTTCATACCTTTGCTCCGACATATCAATGTATTTGGGTTCTTTGCACGGCGACAGCTTGGTACAATTTGAATTTCATTTGAGGAATCATCGTCATCCATGCTAACCCATCTTACACTTCCAGTACAAGAGACGGCCTCAAGAGGGTTGCCAAATTGAGACTATACTAAATTCTTAGGTGGGTCCAATATTGACCCACTTACAACCTCAAGAGATTTGCCAGATTCAGGCTTAACTAAATTCTTAAGTGGGTGCAATAATGACCCACTTACAACCTTAAGAGGTTTGCTAGATTGAGGCTAAACTTAATTCAAAGGTGGATCCAATTTTGACCCACTTACAACCTCAAGAGGTTTGCTAAATTTAGGCTAAACTTAATTCCAACGTGGGTCCAATTTTGACCCACTTACAACCTCAAGAGGTTTGCTAGATTGAGGCTAAACTTTATTCTAAGGTGGATCCAATTTTGACCCATTTACAATCTCAAGAAATTTGCTAGATTAAGGCTGAATTTATCCAAATTTGACCCACTTTAGAGACAGAGAAAACGATTGGAAATGAAAGCAATGTACCAAATCTCTGTTGTCCATTGTGTATGACACGAGATTAAAAATACCTTTTAGCTTTTTATTGACGTTTAATTTCAGTAAAACCTGTATTATTTAGCTCTCTTGAATTGGCTTTTTCTGTTAATTAATCACTGATTTGGCACCAACATTAATCTGGCAACCAACTTACTGACCTCAATGTCACGATTAACAATTGGAGAGCATTTACTTGATATGCTGATTGATGGAAGTTTTTGAGGGTATGAAATATATTTTGGCTTGGGGAATGCATCGAATGTACAAATGCAAGGTGGATAATAGGTGATCGTTCTGTAATGATAATGATAGAGATTGACGGTCATTCACCGGCTCAATAGGCAACACTTTCCAACTTGCACTCTTAGTAATACATATTTACATGACACATTTATATAATATATATTACAGAAATTATATGATTTTCTCACCTATTAGCTATCTGATCAGGACATTTGCATATTGAATCATGCCTGATTTTGTTTCCAAACCAATGCTTACAATAAAATTGCAAGTTATTCTCATATGACCACACATTACGTACGCTAGGGACAGACACGATTACATACATTTGAAATTTACTTTGTGGGTGCGTCTACACCAGAATAAAAAATAAAACATATTTGGAAAATACTCTTGTTTTCTTCCTCCTCAAGGAAAATAATTCGAATTTTCTTCTCTTCTCAAGAATGATACTTTGATTAATTTTGAGAAACAACACTTGTTCTGATGAGGGGCAACACACTTACTATACTACTAAACAGGGCTTTAGAGTAATACATTACAAGTAATATGTACATTACAAGTAATACATTACTGTAATACATTACTTTTTAAAGTAATGCATGTAATATCATTACTTTTTCTAGAAAAGTAATAGTAATAGTAATACAAATTTGAAAGTATTACTATTACAAGTAATATGCATTACAATTTTTCCTATGTAGTGAAGATCAGCATTTGGGGCCCAAAAATGGCAATTTTAGCTTTTCAGATATGAAAATGTTCTTACTTGAAAAGTGATCCATTTTATAGCTTGCTCTGAGTATTTGACTGTAGTAGATCTCTATCTTAAAAGAGACATATTCCCTTAGTTTTGAGCATTTTAAGGCTGATATGGTGAAACACCTCTTTTATTTACTGAAAAAGTAATATGTAATAGTAATGTCATTCTCTGTTTCAAAAGTAATACCCAAAGTAATACATTACTTTAGCAAAAAGTAATAGTAATAGATATGCAAATCAAATTTTAAGTTATATCTAAAGCCCTGCTACTAACGTAATCTGCCTGAACCCACCCGGTGACATTATTTTTAAACGCTGGCAAAGGACGGAGGCAAGAAAAAAGAAAATATTCAGAATATATTCGGAAGATCTTCCAAATATCATCCGAATATCTTCCTTGCGTTTATGCTCGTGTAGACGCAGCCTGAGGGAAAACCTCAAATAATGTTATACCACCAACCTCGCAAATACAATTTGTTCTCAACGAATCGGCGTGATCTTTGCAATTGCACTCAATTGTGTAGTTTCCATCGTCATTGTTGGAGCACAGAAAATCTCTCGAAAAAACGGTTGGGCTGCTGGTTGTTTCGAAACTGTAATGAAAGTACTCTTTATTAGTTACCCTATAACCTAACCCTGCGGGAGCCCTAGCCCTACGGGGCACCTATAGAAAGTCTCAGCATGACCTTCATTGGCTTATAAGCCTTAGCTCTTCAGGGCTTCTAAATTTTGAACAACCAAGAAGCTCTCTTCTCTGCAATATTAAATTTTGAGCCCGACTGTCCAAATGATAGGAAGCAAAAAATGTTTGTTATAATTATATACACAGAGAAAGAGACTTTGCCTTCCTTTATACTTTTTCGTAGCAGCAGTACAAAGAATAAAACATACAGGGTGATCCAAGAAAATGTATAAACTAATCACCCCCTTAATTTTAATGTGGATTGACATAGATAAGTGTTCTATACCTCAAATGAGAGGCAAAAGTGAGACCATTAAGGGTGGTGTCAAAATATACATTTTCTCGGATCACCCTGTACATTAAAAGTCTTTCTCAGCTATTCTGAAGAGTTACAATTTTTTACTAGAGAACTCTTATCACTTGGACAGCCGATTAATGTAGTAATTCTTGGGTGTACCTGTTTGTGCAGTTGCAAACCAATCCAAATGCAGGGCAGTCACATCTGAAGCCAGGTTTCGGAATGTAATACTTTGATTCATCTTCATGGCAGTTTGTTATTCTTATTAGCAAACTTCCTGTTACATCATCTGAAAATAAAACATGTTTAAGATCAGAATTTACATGGTTTTCAGGAAGGCAGTCGATTATTTTCTTCACAGTTTAATCATGCAAGTACTCAAACTCGTATATGAATATTTTCTAAATGACCTACAGGGTGCTTTTATAGTGTACTATTATAATGGCCTGAAACAGCCCTTTAAACGTGCCTTTTTCAAAGTGCATATGAATTCAGAAATGTAGAGCAGATTCGGCATTTTTTTATATACGAGGGGTTTCAGTAGTATATTATTATGCCTGAGAGCATTGAATGTAAAGTCAAATTTCCATGTTGCCCCAAAAGTTGGGATTTTTGAGTGTAAATGTGATTGCTCAATTTCAATATTGCTCCTTTATACCCGTTTTGCAGAGCCAAGCAAAAAACTTTTTTAGTAATTTTTTTAATATACCATATATTAATTTTAGATACAAAGCCTATTTGATCTTACCACTAGCTGTTATTTGGACAATGCAGAATGATTGTTCCAAATAGAGCCACAAAATTAGACTTCAAAATGGACATGTTTTTTTCAGAGGCCTGAAAACGCATTTTGATTTATATGCCCTTTAGCAGCTACGTTAAAAGCTGAAGTTATGAAAATTAAAAGGTGCCCATATAAAGTACCAAATCTGCTCTACAATTTTAGACTTCATAAGCACTTCGAAAAATACACTGTTTAAGGGCAGTTTCAGGCCAATATAATAGTACACTCACTATAAAATAAACACCCTGTATATTTTAAATAGCTATTTTTCTTAGATTCACACAAAGGACTGGTTTTCTCTAATACATAATATACCTTTGGCTGCGGACATTCCTTGGATGAACCCCACATGGAACACTATGAATATGATGCATAGTTTTGGCGCGGCACACATCTTACAATTATTATGCTGCTTAACTGAGTACATCAGGTCTAACTTTCTCTTTTACTGCATCTGGTAATACCTGGCTAAATTTGCACCTATTTGTGGTTGAAGGAAAGGAAAAAGACTGGCAGATATGTTAACAAAGTAATGTTTGGTAAAATTAATACACCTATTATTGTAATGCATTAAAACAGCGTAAAATGATTGACCTTAAAGTTCCTTCTTTCTGAGTAAATTTACTTTAAAAAAATATATCTATGCACCATGAAACACTCTATATTTTCAAATATGCATTACTTTGGATTTACATTAAAGCTATTGTAATCGAGAAAGATATTCTGTTTTGAAAGAATGATATAAATAGCTAATGGTAATGCTTCATTGGTAGGAAAGCTTAAGCACTTTTAAGTACCTTTCAGACTGGCAACGTTTTATATTTCTGCTGAGCAATGTTTCCCGTCTCTGCCGTAAGCTTTTGCATTTCTGTACCAATTTTTTGGGGACTTTCTCATTACAGTAAAATCCGAATGTTTCCATGGCAGACATGAAAAGTTGCCAATCTGGGAGGCCTCTACGTAACTATGGAAACTGGCTTTAGCCACTGTTTGCCTATTATAACACAAAACAAACATACTTTGGGCTTCATATTTTTTTATTAATTGCGAACTGCGGCGTAAATTGATATTCCAATAAAGACTTAAATATTATTGTTACATTTCCAATAATATGTTTAGCTGCCATGTACATTATAGATTGTAGATTTTAATATTGTATATTTTGCATAAACTGAACCCATTCTTTCCAATTTCACTCAAATATTGTAAACCTCTTCAAATTTCTTCTTTAACCATCCACCAGTTTAGTGTTTTTCACCAGTCCCTCATAGATGCTGAAATAGGATTAAAATTGAATTTCCCCAAATTTCTGGAGTGTTTTTGTATTGTAATAGTCTTACATTTATCCACAGGACAGTCACTACTGCAGTCTCCCCACTTTCCAGGAATATACTTTCCCTCATCGTCAAGCTCAGTTGGGCACCAAGGTATGTCACGAATTGGTTTTTGCACTCGGCCTCTGGTGGTGCAGCCATTGTAGGTAATTAATTTAGCTCCGTATTTGAATGGGAAGATGCATTTCGAGCCAGGGTTGGGGCCGTTTATAGTGACGCACTCACCTGCAAAAGTTTATAATGATGGGTTCTCAGGCATTGTTCATATAAAATTATTAAAATGTGATAATCCAAATGCATTTAGTTGGAAAACACACCAGTTCAACTTACAATTTGGTCTTGTACAGATTTGAGTATCTGTATCACTTCCCAGACAAGACTGGTTCATTTGAACATTGCTTGTAGAGTTTGTAAGACAGGTTCTTGTCCTGGTCTCAGTGCCATTTCCACATGTAACAGAACAGTTGCCAAAATCAGACCATTCAGTCCACCCACCACCTAAATAATTTTAAATTTGGGCTTTATTAGATTGTTATATAAGGAAAACTTACACTCTTGTCCCGTACAGATTTGAGTATCTGTATCACTTCCCAGACAAGACTGGTTCATTTGAACATTGCTCGTAGAGTTAGTAAGACAGGTTCTTGTTCTTGTCTCAGTGCCATTTCCACATGTAACAGAACAATTGCCAAATTCAGACCATTCAGTCCAACCTAAAATATAGTCATAGTATGACAACTTAAATTCTAGATATAATAATAAAAAAAATAAGCAAAATATGTTGATATGAACATCTGTAAAATACTTTATAATTACAGAATTACGTTAAAGCTTTCAAATGTTTTCAATAAATAATCAGATATAGTTGATCGAACCTGTGTGTGTTGTGCAATTCCTTGGACTGCATGCATGATACTCCCGCAATGCACCTTCACAAGAAGCACCCTCTTCACTTCCAGAATCAGGGTTTGTACAATTCCTGGATCTCATTTTCAACCCACTTTCACATGATGAGAATTTGGACCACTCTGTCCAGGTACCATTAACTGGAAGAAAAACATTTAGTACATAGAAACATTTATATCTTTTTAAAATGATATACAAAAAATTGCTAAGCCATGCCTGGGGCCATGCCTGGGGGGTGTTGTAGCCATATTTACAAGTCGCTTGACTCTGACAAAGAAGGATGTGGGTTTGAATCCCCCTGCGGCATGACGATGACAAATTGTGAATTTGACGTACTATTGAATGGGCCGAAGGGTAGACTAAGTGGCCAAAATATATAATAAGGAATCACTAGTAAAAAATTTCAAGAAAAAAGATTGCCATGAAATTGTCCTACAAAATCCTGAAAAAAAAGGTTTTTTTCCACACCATCAGTTTCTTTCTTGCAATTAACTAAGTAATTATTAAATTGAGTTTTGTTCAATATCCAGAACACACTAACTTGATTTGCATGATGGCGTTGGTGGTTCCTTTGGCGGTTCTGTTGGTGGTTCTGTTGGTTCTTCTGTTGTTAGTACTGATGGCGAAATTGTTGTTTGTTCTGATGGCGAAGTTGTTGTTGGACAGTTTGCTGGCAACTTATACTTGCAGAGTGACATCTTCCGCTTCCTGCACTCATCATCATTCCATTTGAGGTTCTTAAACACATTATGTTTTGATTTTATTGCACTGTGTTATCTACTTTACATGCAAGTAATAGTTGTTTTTAAAGTAAGTTACTTCAAAATTCCAATATACTAAGGTGAATAATGCTAGACGTAGCATATCATTTAAAGTGATTTCATAGCACATGTCAATAATTTAACACCAATTATATTTTATTGAAACTCTCAATTTTGATTTACCAGCGGATATGTTGGGTCATTATAATTCCTCAATTCCACACAGTTTTCAATGTGACTGTCATTACTTGGTTCCCAGGGACTCCAATTTGTGTAATTAAATGGAGTTCCATCACTCCATGAATAACCAGTTTCAGGCATTCCTTTAGCCCCAATCCAGGTGAAAGTGGACCACACATGAAGTATACCTAAACATAATTCAAGCAATTAAGGAGTTGGCATCACAAAGATACTCCAGGCAAATTTTAATGCATATAAGAGCAAATAATTATTAATTATTCAGTGCTTTGTACGGTGATGCGTTCAAGTACAGCCCAGGAATTGCACAGACTAAGTTTTTCACTGAAATTGCACAGAATAGCCTTTGCAAACATCCAGAAGTGTACAGGATAGGAATTGCACAGACTGTACCTTAGGGGCCCCACAGGGCTAGGGCACCCATAGGAATAGCTTAGGAGTCCCACAGGGCTAGGGCTCCCCCAGGGCTAGGGCAAGAGATCCTGTTAGGTTAGGTTGGGTTGGGTTAGGCAAAGTAGCATTAAATTAAAATATTGAGTTCTGTGCAATTCTGGTTCCGTGCAATTCCAGGCCAGGGGAAAGTTCATTCTGTGAAAATCCAGTTCAGTGCAAATCCGGGGGAAAATGCAGTCTATGCTATTCCTGGACTGTGCTAGTACATCACATCCTTTGTACATGTAATTGCTTACTAGCTCCAAACAAATGCTCCTCCTCACTCTCTACAGACATGAGGTCCGCTCCATCTTTCATGCAAAACTCTCTCGCCTCTTGCCATGTGCAAAACCTTGTGTTGTGCTTGTAGCAAGCAGATAAGTTACTACTGAATGCGTAGCCAGATGGGCAGCTGCTGTAGTCTGAAAATTGTTTAGTATAAAATGGAAAATAGGAGAATGATACCGAACTTACTTTCAAATTATTTGAAATGTTTGATATGGAATTTGTAACAAAATATTAATTATGCTAGTAAAGAAAAAACATAATATCATTTTGCTCTTTCTGGGGTAGATATTTTTCAAATGTAAAGAGTTTTGGTGTATATTAAAAGTAATTCTTGATTTCTCTTTGCACCAGACTAAGCTTATTCGGAACATTATAAATATATTTATAATTGGTCCCAAATATTACATTACCGGACGGGTATACGTCTTTAGTCTTTACTGAACATGTGAACAACTTTTTATTCAAAACCTGTACAATGTTAGATACAGATATAGCCAACTTACGTATGGGTCAATGGTCGCCACGAGACGTTAGCATACAATCAAGCATACAAGAAAACAGGGGGGGGAGAGGGGGGATGGGGGGGGGGGGGGGGGGGGGGGGGGGGGGGGGGGGGGGGGGGGGGGGGGGGGGGGGGGGGGGGGGGGG
>LR142276.1:0-10753 GCA_900659605.1 Tisbe holothuriae | reverse complement strand
TACTTTTACGAAAATTACTATTCTGAGGTATTCGTATGTCGTGGTAATACGAATAATTACTCGTACTTGGCTAAAAAATGCAATTGGTTTGCTACAATATTCACCGTTATGAATTTAAATTTGGCGCCATTTGACCACAACTGGTGAAAAACAATGTCTATATATATACCAATGTCAGGACCACAGGCTAGCCAGTAGGATCGCGATTTGACTCAGCAATCACTTCAAAGGACTGAGCATCGCGATAAGAAAGAGCTCCTTCTCCCTCTTTTCCTTAGCTCACCTCTTGAGTGTTCCAAGGGTGGACGTTAATTATTATATCTACTTTGTTTTAGGTTGAATTAAAAATAATTCAGTTACTGTTGTGTTGCCTTGTTAATAATTTTGTTACTAGCAATATTAAATATTTAACCGGAGCCTTATGCAAGGTATGCATAATTTAAACTGCACACAATTGTCTGCACATGAACAACACACACATTTATTTTCTGGCATCCCTCTAATTGAACTCCGCTTGCACTGCGCCAGGCAGAATATCTCGAGATATATGGGAGAAAGAAGTACACGCGAAAATGATACAAAAATTGCAATTTTATATAAAATATTTATATACATCATTCTTGCTCTTGCATACACATAATATACATTTGCATTGTATTTAACGTATGAATGCATTAAGCTGTATGCACAGTTATTGTTGCTCTAACAGAGTATTCAATTTTCAATGGACTTCCAACGCCTTAAATGGGGAAAAGAGGAGAATAAACAGATCGCGATAGTGACCCTTACTCTGCTATCCAGGACCCTAATTTTAAGTACCTAAATCTCCTGGACGAACTACGAAGATGTCTTATGCATATCATATTTAAGGAAATCCGAATTTCCAGCATAACTTTATCTACGAGTACTTGCAACTGCTACTGACTTCATATCCTTACCTGTGCATACGGCGTGAAGTGCTTGACCCAGTCCATCTCGTATCCGAGCCACTTTGCCACCGTCCTGACCATGTCCGTGTCCTCCGTCTCCGGGTCGGTGGGCACGAGGAATGTGAAGCCGTGCACGACCAGGATCAGGCTGGCAACGACGTGAAAGTACCTGGAAATTGATTTAGAACATGATAAATTCATTGAAACGGGCACAAGTGTTGTTTGTTTCTGTTGTATTTTCCTTATAATTTTCAAAGTAGTTTTATAGAATAAACGATGCAGAAGAATACAATAAAACATTACACTATAACATTATTAACATAACATTCGTGAAAATGGCTTTTGCAGTTTTAAGAGAGTAAACTGATTACTGCGTCTTGTGTTCCGAATATGCAGCCAAGACATGACTCGATTGTACATAAGCATTGGGAAATTACATTTATTTTACAAGAATTGCAATTACATTTGTTTGGAAAAGTAAATAATTACGTCATTCTAGGAGTTGCAATAACATAGAAACACACCTAAATTACCTCTAGAATTACATTTTCCATTAATATTACTTTTCAAATGTAATTCTTCCCAATGCTTGCATGTACATGACACATACACTACTACATTACCTTTGGAAAAACTAATTTACAAAGTACTTTTCTGAGAAATTATAATTAATTACAAAGTAAAATTACTTTTAAAATTTGCTTGATATTACATTTTCCGAGGGGAACTTCCTTAAATTACTTTTCCAATGTAATTCTTCCTAATGTACATGATGTACATATGTAATTTCTCACCATGGTTGTGGTTTGACCTCCTCCTTCCCTTCCTCCGTCTCATCAACTGTGGACGAAGACGAGCTGCTGGAGACTGAGCCGTTGTGGTTGGCGGACGAGGACGAGCGCGCGATCTCCATGTTGTTGTTGTCGCGGAAGGCGGCGGCGGAAGACGAGGAGCCGTTGCCATTGCTGAGGCCATGGGCGAGCTATTTAAGATGGATTGGTTTGTCTCAAGAGCTCTTAAATGTGTTATCCATTCAGGGATTCACCGCTTCAGCTAAGGATCACTACCGGCGTTACCGCTCAGAATAGTTGGTACATAATTTCTTTTTAAATCCGTCTCTCATTAAGTGAGGAATGTAAAATACATTTTTAGGTCACATTAAGTTAAAATAAATATCTACGTTCCTGCAAAACGACATGTACTTAAACGCGTATTCATCAGAAGCGCTGCAGCATTCATAACGTATGCAAAGAGTGTTTCGACTCTCGCTTTAAATCATTCTTCTGTCATCTAGTCTATGACGTCAATGAGCTCAAACTAACAGAAAAAAGGGAAGTGGATCCCATTTGCAATTAATTTCATTGATGACCCGAACCTGATGCTTCTGATGGCAGGTGCACCCGTGGTACCGAACGGCCATCATCTTGAAAGAGCCGTCAGATTCGCGAGGGTCACTATTAAACGGGAATTGACACTTTCACTTGGGGATGTCCTGTCACATATTAATTTACATAATCCTTGAGCCTTTTCTTCTTCTTCCTTGGAATGCAATGGCTTCGTTTCCTTTTCTTCTTCTTCACATCTCAGGAGAGGAAGAAGAAGACGAAAAACGAAGTCAGCCGTCCTCGTCAATCCCACCGACACGGCAGCAGCAGAAGCTGAAAACAGCAGATAGGCGAGGCAGTACGAACATCCATTTAGAGGCCGTACATACAGTTATAAAAAGGCTACTACGCTGCAACAGCTACATATGTCAGAGGCAATCGAACTGCAACGGCTTGCAAGCGCGCGGACGTTGCTTTCTCTCGAGCTGGTCCACTGGATTAGAAAGCAATAGCGCGCGCTCGTTGCTAAAGAAAGCGGATTGAAAGGAAGAAGGAAAATCGCAGCAGCTTCCTTTTTTCCATGATTAGAAGTAGTTGCAGTCTTTATTATAATGCAAGATGCCCCTTTTTGAGTATTGTTAACGAACGAATAAGCGGAAACAAGGATTGATTTATAGATCGGGTAGAATTGAGCTGTATTTCTGCCCTTCCAGACAACTTTTTGGTACAAACAAAAACGCACATTTAATAATGGACTGATGAGGATAAAATCCAGATTACAAATGGGGTTGGAAAACAATCGCAGGTATTGCAAAAAGTAGGATTTTTAGGTCTTTGTTCTTTTTCTCATAAAGACGGGAGTATGCCAAGGAAGTTTGAAGTTTTACAAATTTTGCATAAGTTAAACTACATAAACACATCGTACCTTTACTATAAGAAGTTTAAAAGAGCAATAAAGAGCTTTGAGTCTATATTCGCATCCTTAAACCAAAAAATCCCTTTTTCTTCTTCTTTGTTACTTTATCATGAATGAATTTGTCCCGATCTCGTGTTTTAGGACGCGCGATATTGAATGCCGGCATGAGATCTTTTCAGTTGTTAATGTTGACAATGTCTTAGTCGACCTCCTCCATGCGCCCGGCATCATCAGCATCACCCTCGAGCTCGGGCATCTCATCATCACCAGCAGCGGCCTCCTCGGCAACCTCATCCTCGTCCTCATCGATGCCAAGACCCAGCTTGATCATCCTGTGGATGCGCTGGGAGTGCACGGCGGGGTCCTCCAGCGAGAAGCCGGACGAGAGCAGCGCAGTCTCGAAGAGCAGCAGCACGAGGTCCTTGACGGACTTGTCGTTCTTGTCAGCGTCGGCCTTGCGGCGGAGGTTTTCCACGATGCTATGATCGGGGTTGATCTCGAGCTGCTTCTTGGCAGCCATGTATCCCATGGTGGAGGTGTCGCGCAGCGCCTGGGCCTTCATGATGCGCTCCATGTTGGCGGTCCAGCCGTACTGGGAGGTGACGATGCAACAGGGCGAGTTGACCAGCCTGTTGGACACGATGACCTTCTCAACCTTCTTGTCGAGGATGTCCTTCATGACCTTGCAGAGGGACTCGAACTTGGCCTTGGCCTCCTCGAACTTCTTCTTCTCCTCCTCGTCCTCGGGGAGCTCGAGGCCCTCCTTGGTCACGGAGACGAGGTTCTTGCCGTCAAACTCCTTCATCTGCTGAACGACGTACTCGTCAATGGGCTCGGTCATGTACACGACCTCGAGGCCGCGCTTCTTCAGCCTCTCGACGAAGGCGGACTGGGCGACGACCTCCTTGCTCTCGCCGGTGATGTAGTAGATGTCCTTCTGGTTCTCCTTCATCCTGGACACGTAGTCGCCGAGGGAGCAGACATCGTCCCCGGAGGCGGACGTGCTGTAGCGGAGCAGACCGGCCAGCTTCTTCCGGTTGGTCGAGTCCTCGTGGATGCCGAGCTTCAGGTTCTTGCCGAACTGCTCGTAGAACTTCTTGAACGAGTCCTTGTCCTCTGCGAGCTCGTCAAACAGCTCCATGCACTTCTTGACGAGGTTCTTGCGGATGACCTTGAGAATCTTGTTCTGCTGGAGCATCTCACGGGAGATGTTGAGGGGCAGGTCCTCGGAGTCGACCACGCCCTTGATGAAGTTGAGGTACTCGGGGATGATCTCCTCGCAGTTGTCCATGATGAAGACGCGACGGACGTAGAGCTTGATGTTGTTCTTGGCCTTCTTGTTCTCGAAGAGGTCGAAGGGGGCGCGCTTGGGCATGAAGAGGAGGGCGCGGAACTCGAGCTGGCCCTCCACGGAGAAGTGCTTCACGGACAGATGCTCCTCCCAGTCGTTGGTAAGGCTCTTGTAGAATTCTCCGTACTCCTCCTGGGTGATATCATCAGGGTTACGCGTCCACAGGGGCTTGGTCTTGTTCAGCTCCTCGTCCTCTGTGTACTTCTCCTTGATGGTCTTCTTCTTCTTCTTATCCTTGTCGGCCTTATCGGCGTCCTCGTCCTCTCCGACGTCCTCCACCTTGGGCTCGTCGCCCTCCTTCTTCTCCTCGTCCTCCTTGTCGTCGGCCTCGTCATCAGAGACCTCCTTCTCGCGCTCCTTCTCCACCATCAGCTTGATGGGGTAGCCGATGAACTGCGAGTGCTTCTTGACCACCTCCTTGATCCTCTTCTCCTCAAAGTACTCGAGCTGGTCCTCCTTGAGGTGGAGCACGATCTTGGTTCCGCGGCCGATGACCTCGCTGCTGTCCGGGCGGATGGTGAAGCTGCCGCCGGCGGACGACTCCCAGACGTACTGCTCGTCGTCGTTGTGCTTGGACGTGACCGTCACCTTGTCGGCGATCAGGTAGGCGGAGTAGAATCCCACGCCGAACTGGCCAATCATGGAGATGTCGGCGCCGGCCTGGAGGGCCTCCATGAACGCCTTGGTGCCGGACTTGGCGATCGTACCGAGGTTGTTGATCAGATCGGCCTTGGTCATACCTAGAAATAGAAAAGACGGTTATAACGAGTTTACAGGCTTATATAGCTTAAGGCTTTAATACAAGTTTATCAAGTTGGTTTTCTTACCGATTCCAGAGTCCATGAGCGTGAGCGTCTTGTTCTCCTTGTCGGGCACGATCTTGATGAAGAGATCCTTCTGGGCGTCCAGCTTGGAAGGGTCCGTCAGGGACTCGTAGCGGATCTTGTCCAGAGCATCGGAAGAGTTGGAGATCAACTCACGGAGGAAAATTTCCTGAAAGAAGAAGAACGAGGATTAGTTAAGCTATTAAAGGAATGGTTTAGATCGTTTTCTAATTACCTTGTTTGAGTAGAATGTGTTGATGATCAAGCTCATGAGCTGAGCGATCTCGGCCTGGAAGGCGAAGGTTTCCGCTTCCTCGGGCATCTTGGGACGGAGGAAACTTGTCTGGCCGGGTTATCGAACAACAAAGATTGGTCGGGGGGAAGAAACTTCCGTGATTCGACGGATGGGAGACAACAGCAGATCTGGAAGAAACGAACAATAATTGGACAAATGTTAAGAATATGCAAAATATTAGTTCCCACGTGGGAAACTGAATTTTGAGGTCAGGTTACTTTAAAAAAAGAGCGTCTGAGGTTAAAGGCCATTAACAGCCTTTGGTTTGGCCTTTCTAGACCCTAAAACCACTGTGGTCACCCTTCAACGAGGCGTTTTGAGTTTGGATTATCGATCGGCGTGGGGCGTTTTTCTCTCTCCAGCCCAAAATGGGCGACACACTTTGGAACCCAATTTCCACTCGAGTTCTTCATTGATTTCGCCCATTTCTTCACGCCGACGATGCTCCTCACTCTCCTCGGTCGATTGGTGCCACTTTCAAGCCTCTTAATCACTTAATTCCCTAATTAAAGGCCTTTTTAAAGAGTCTTGCGTTCTTACCTTTCGAGTGCCGCTTTGCGAATGAGGCTTGGCTTGGCTTTTTCCTCAGCTTTCGCACGTGAACTCAGTCGTCGGCTTTTAAATCCCGCCTCAGCTCAAGCGTCGGGCCGGCGGGGCTGTCTCGGGCTGGACGCTCTGTCGAAGCCGGCAGAAGTTGAAGGAACGGACGAGAAGCTTCGAGAAGGAATGAGAGCTTCCTGCGCAAACGACGGGTTTGTGTTATGTTTGCGCAGGCGGGGATCGTGCTCCGACGATCACTTCCGGAGGAGGTTGAGAGATTCGGAGATTCGAAGCTGGATCTCGATGCGTCGCGAAACTTCCAGAAGCTTCGAGAATGGAGAGTGGACGGAAAATGAGCTTCTTTAGCCGAGATAAGAAGGCGACAATGTTGCCAACGGGGTCGGGTTACAAGGGGTCAGTAAAAGATTATTGTCACGTGAACCTAAATTATGGATTAATATATTAACCTCTAAACACATTTAAGGTTAAATGAAGGATTACTTATGAAACCACCACGTGCTTCCAAAACCGGTTTAGGGCTCGTTTAACCGGGAAAATAGTTTCCTTACAATAATAGAAATGAATTCGCATCAGTGTGAGTTCATTTAAATCATGATGTTCTTTTATAGTATCATTTACTTTGCATTGGATTTATTTTCTTCAAAACAAGTTGGTTGATTCATAATACAACGAAAGAATTTATTTCATGCTGCAATGGATTGGTCATGTTTCATCAGATGCCACATATTCATGATTCATGTTCAACATGTTTTGTGTGTTAAAGCTGCTAACACAGGACTGTCTCTACAACATATTTTATATATAATTGTGCATGCATTATATAAAACAAATTGGCACTCTAGTAGAGTCAAACATTCAAATATGCAAAACGATAAATATCAGAAATACTTATTTTTTTGGACTTAAATTTTGCCGCACGCAAGAGAAAGGAAGAAATTGCACGCAAGCTAGATGACCTACCGAACATTCTCAGAGCGCTTAATTGTTCATGTTAACTGATCCATAAACACGAATATATCATATAATTCCCATTTTATCTTATTCATTTGTAAGATCGATGGATAATCATGTCTTTCCGGACCAGGAGGGTGGATAGAGAGTTAAAAAGAGGGGTCACTATTTGGCAGAGGCTTTGAAAATAGAAAGGGAGAACAAAGCCGTACAAATTCTGAGAGCCGCTGACCTGAATACAGTGAACTGTAACTACTCTACGTAGTTACAGTTCACTGCCTGAATAGTAATTTCTCTGTTTGAAGCGTGTTTGCTACTTTTGACGACAAGTTGGCCTTTTTTGATACAATAATATGATAAAGACTAGCAAAAAGTAAATTGCCATATCGACAGAATATTAAGTGTTAACCACGGCCTATATAAACACGTGTTTATATAGGCCGTGGTGTTAACTATTTTTTCATTACTGTGAAATGTAGTTTGATGAATTGCACTGTATATTCAACGATTATGAATTGAATCGAGGTGTAATGTGACCCCAATTTTCATGTTTAAACTAATCTGGCTAAAGCCGTATTCATGCGCGATTCGATAAGAAAATTTCTCACGCTTCAGATAAATATTTTTTCAAAAAGCCGGCTTGCTTTCTATCCTCGAATCCCGCCATCGTGTTTTCGGAACATAGTACAAAACAATCACGCAACCTTTCTTTATTGACCGCTGCAGATTGTAAACAAACATCTCCTTGCAAAGGAGCAAAAGTGACATGTTTCGAAAAAGCACCTAGTTTCTGAAATATGTTAATTATGTTATTTATTAGTAATATATTATGACAGTGTCCAATCAAAAGGAAGCCTTGGGCTACAAGTGTCTAATTGTTTGGTGATGACAGCTCGTGTGCTTTAGAAACCGTGCTCAATATGACTATTTTGTCTTCCGTGAGCCGTGTGCTCCTGACGTTCAGCGCCGTGGGCACGGCCGTGGGCAGCTACGTGCTCCTCGCGGACTGGAAGACGTCAAAGCTCAAGAAGGAAGAGATGAAACAGGGGAAGGACGCGGACGGAAAGGAGGTAAATATTAAGTAATTAAAGAACTGTTATATCAGGAAGAAGAACAGTAACATTAATATGCGGTAATGTGTAGTAAAACGATCCAAGAGATGGAGTTATGCAAGAACACATAAAATGCTAATAAACTGCTCGATTAGTACCCTTAATATCGGTAAAATGTATGTACACCACGGCAATGTTTTATTGAAAGTATATCCAAGCACTCAAGCATAACAAATACCATCATTTTCAGGTCTTCCAACGTGACAAATTCAACTTGGAGGGTCGCACGTTCATCGTGACCGGCGCCAACTCTGGCATCGGCATGGCCACCGCGTGGGGTCTCGCCAAGCGGAAGGGAAGGGTGTACATGGCGTGCAAGGACATGGAGAAGTGCGAGGAGGCGAGGAAGGAAATTGTACTCGACACTACAAACAAGTAAGAGAAGTTCAGTCCTCTCAATATTGTTATTAATGATGTCGTTTTTCAGGTTCGTCTACTGCCGCGAATGTGACCTCGCCTCATTCGACTCTGTCCGGAACTTTGTCCGCGAGTTTGGCAAGACCGGCGACAAGTTGGACGGCCTCGTCAACAATGCCGGCGTCATGCATCATCCTAGGTAAGAAACCATTCAAATATAAATGCTATTTTGTGTACCATTGGTCATCTACTTTTATAAAGTATACTTATAATTAACATCTATTCTATTTGTATTTCTGTATAACTTGAAATATGTCACTATACTGTTACAAAAGGTCTCTCTGTAGGTATTAAAATAATAACAAGCATTGGGAAGAGTTACGTTTGAAAAGTAATTCTTGAAATTTTCTTGGAAAATGTAATTTTAGAGGTAATTTCAGTTTAATTCTATGTTATTGTAATTCCTAAAATGACGTAATTCTTGACTTTTTCAAGCAAATGTATTTGTAATTCTTGTAAAATAAGTATAATTTCCCAATACTTGGGTCTTAAATGATAATAATGTTCTATTTTAGGGGCTACTCTCCAGACGGCATCGAGATGCATCTCGCCGTCAACCACCTCGGGCACTTCCTCCTCACATCACTCCTCCTAGACCAACTCCGACAACATCAGCCCGACCTGCTCCTCCCCGTCATCTTCCTCCTCAACCTGGACTACCGCAAGGGCGCCCCACTCGACTTTGCAGACCTCAACATGCGAGAGCACTACGACAAGACGGACGCATTCACGCGCAGTCAATACGCCAACGCGCTCCTGGTACGGGAAGGCGCCTTGGCCGGGGCCCGCGCGACAGCCGTCTACCCTGGCCTATGCGCGGACACGCGCATCAAACGCCACATGAGCGTGGACAAGAGCTGGTGGGGCAGCCTCGTGTCGAAGCAGTTGTTGTGGCTGTTTAGCAGCCGTGGCGCGGATGAGGCTGCGTTGCTGGTCATGCACGCGCTGTTGGAGGACGATCAAACAGCGCTGGCAAGGAAGCTCATCTCGGATAAGGACTCAGTCATTGACTGGGAGATGCCGGATGGGTTCGAGGCTGAGGCCAAGAGGCTGTTGGCTGTGGACGCGTTCTGGTGCGGGCTGGCGACGTCCAAAGAGGAGGCGGAGGAGAAATATGGGGTCAAGAAGAGCAGTTAGTGATATTTGCAGTCAGTTTTTAATGCGATGTAATGAATTTGCCTGTCTCGCATCTGTTAAGAAAGCGCTGTATTTAGATTCCTTTTTAATCCCGTTAATGGCTTCGAACGCGCAGATGATGCCCAAATATCTTCTACACGTCTGCTCTAAATGAGATTAAACGTCGCGCGACCCTTTTCGTCAGGTCATCATCGCAACATTTGTCTTTATATCCCTTGGCTGCTGACTTGCAGAAAATGCCATTTTCATTGTATCATCTTTGAAACAGGATACTTTTCTTCTTCGGAGAACAATAGAATGCGTTTCTCGACCCAGTGAAAGAAGACCTTCAGTTCACAATTGTTATTCCATTATGTGCAGCCAGCCAGACATATTAGACGACTGCTCACTCGAGGGGAATGCATTGTCTGACGTGTCCTCGCCGTTCAATACCACGTGGTATTTCCCAATTTTGCGCATTCTCCAAACCGGGTCAGCCATCAAAAGAGCATTTTTCCTCCTCCCCCCAAAGCCTTTCCATTTCTAATTTCCTCTTGGTTAAATTTCTTCTGGCAGCAACCGCTGCATGACTTTTATTATACCCTTATTTTTCCATTTCAAATTCCATAAGTCGTCGTCGTCCCTTCTTCATCTCCGGTTCCCATTCTTCTTCTTCTTCTTCCAGCTCTCGAATTCGGGACACACACAAAAAGAGAGAAAGAAAGGCTGCTCGGGACCTTTTCAACTCTACAAAGAGCGCGCGCTTTCACTACTTTTTGTGCATGGTAGTAGTATTTCTGGCCTTCTTTTCATATTCGGAGGATAGAAGGAGTGTTCGGAGGCTGCTCACGCGCATTTGCCCACATCTTCCTTGTCGACCTCCGAGCGGCTGGCGGACGCGCGCACCCGATATATTAAAGAGAGCTCAGCTGGTTGTGTGACTGGCTGCTGTCTCC
>LR142274.1:0-10743 GCA_900659605.1 Tisbe holothuriae | reverse complement strand
CGTCTTAAATGACCATTTCACCGACGTCGTCGTCGTTTTTGCACAACTGGTTTGGGGCGATTTTGGCCATCTTCTTTCTTACCCGTCTTCCTTCCTTAGCACAGTGGGTTCATTTTACAGATCATAGGAAAAATTATATTGGACACATTATTTCGGCTGTCCAAATGATAAGAGCCACCTATCCAAAATTGTATATCATTTGAAGAGCCAACAAATATTTTTAACATATGTTTTATGGGCTGTACTGATACTATAAATGTATACAAGAGGCAAATAACTCTTTTGAATGCTTATTTCAAGTTCATTACAGTATTAGTTCAATCCGATTTGGCATCTTTTGCTTCTTATCCTTTGGAGAGCCGATTTCCGATGTAAAGATCCAAAATTAATATATATTTGTGTGTCAGACCACTGTGAGCAATATAATTATTTTAGCCCTAACCAGACCACTGTGCTCAGTCTCATTTGTGCGTTCAAGGTCAGGATCGCTCCATTTCAGAATCGTCTTCCTCATTTCCTGCACAGGGGCTGGGTTCCTAAAACAAGCTGATATACGTTTCTACATATTAATAACTCATTTTAGCTTGTATGTCCAAATGATAAGAGACAAAGGGTGCCAAATTAGTTTGTTCTAAGTATCTAAAGCGGTTGAAAAAACATTTGAATAAGTCCTTAACCTTGTATGTACATTTATAGTATCAGTACAGTTATACTATTAAAAGTATTCATTGGCTCTTCCTAAGAGTTACAATTTTGGCTAGATAACTCTTATCATTTGGACAGTTGAGCTTCCCTGCTTTTCCGATTATTAAATCCCCTAATATATGGTTCGGTTGTAAGTTGTAAGATTTGAAATTGTTTTTGAAACCCAGTTTGGACTGTAATAAGACGGAAGATCGCATTTCGGTAATAATTGTTCAATTATGTAAGACTAGACGGGTCCGCTCTACTAATTATTGAATACAGGCTCTAATGTTGCAAGTTGCAGTTGGTTGTTTATTTTTCCTTGAAATTGGCCGAATGTTTAAACATCTTTTAACGGTGCAATATCTTGAGCTTTTAGAGTGTTGCTCCTAGACAGAATGAAGCTCTTTCAGACACTACAAAGCTATTGATAAGAAAGATTGATAGCCGCGAATAAACGGTCGAATACACCATTTTAATCCTATTGATAACAATGTGCTTTATGGATGCAAAACATCTCAAAAGGACAGGTTTTTTGCTTGATCACACTTTATGATTTCATATCAATGTTTAAGTTGTCTGATCCGTTCTTCTATAAAAGGATGTATGGATCGGATCTTAGTGAATATTTTTAATCCCTTAATATACTTATTGTCATGTAAGCTATAAAGTAAAATAATACAATGTTTATATGACAACATATATTTAAAGAAAAGATTTTGCGATGAAAAAAAAATATCGGTAGATATTACTTTAATTGGATTAAAATGCCATTTTCTTCGTATGTTACATTTGAAGCCGATAGAGTATACGAACGAAATAATATGCTAGATATTTGACAGTGGGCTCGCTTTTTGATTTCATAGTCAGTTTAATAAGTAGTGTCATTGCAAACCTATAATTGCGCTAAATGTGATTTAAATTTTCCGCCATTTTTTAAGACAGTTCTGACAACATTGAAGGTTTGTTTCTACATATTTCCGGAACTAATACTTGTCACAGAAACTTCATAATATCACTTTATATTTATTGATTAACCGTACAACATGAAAACAACTCATTAAAGTTGTCCTTTTTGCGGTGTATCGTTTTATAAACCATAGCGCACGGAATAATGCATGATTGAAATTTAATATCAGTCCTCCTTATTTTCGGATCACTGAACAGGGACGTGATTTATGTCATTGTCATAAGGGTTGCCAGATTATTATACACTATTTATTTTTTCATTATAACTTCTTCTACTTTATATTATTGCTTAGCCTTGTTCTTCATATTTGGTAACCCTACAAGGCCCTACAAGTTAATCATGCCATACTAGAAATGTATAAAAATGCGGAAATGGAAAAAGTTGATTAACTCGGTCAAAAATGGCATCTAATATCCACAGTGTATGTGGATAATGTAAATCGTGTCTATCTTTTACCACGCATGCAATATTTATGAAGAGTTACTGAATGCACTTTTACTTTTGCATATTAAATATGCATTATTAACAGAGCTCTGCTGAGTACGTTGCCAAAATATTGAAGAGAAAATGCTTCTTAACATAAAATATAACAATTCCCGGTGTTTTATAAACATGTTTGGTATATTATTTACTACTGTAAGTACATGTGCCATTGTCTATAGATTTTGTCATTTTTTCTTGGACCTTCATTTACATAATTTCGATGCAATAATATCATCACCAACATAAATTTAATATTACAAACAAGACATTAAACAATGGGGTTCGAACGTAAACTGTTTGTTATAATTAAATGCGTTCAAGTCTCCAATAAGCAAGCGTTGGGAAGAATTACATCTGAAAAGTAATTATTGACATTTTCCTGGAAAATGTAATTCTAGAGGTAATTTGCGTGTAATTCTTTGTTATTGTAATTCATAGAATTATGTAATTCCTGACTTTTCTAAACAAATGTAATTGTAATTCTTGTAAAATAAATGTAATTTCCCAATGCTTGCCAATAAGCAACTTAATAAACTGCACACCACCTCCGGCAAATCTTGACCAAAATTAGACGATTTCTTAGCTTTCAATGGCTTTTAATGTGTCTCAAGGACAAAGTCATCGAGACGGTTGAAAAATGTCCTTTGTCATATTGTTCGTTACAACGCTATTGAATTTAAGTTCGGCTGTCCAAATGATAAGAGTTATCTAGCAAAAATTGTAACTCTTCAGAAGATCTAACGAAGACTTTTAACAAATGTTTAATGCTCTGTACCAATACTATTGCAGTACATAAGTGGCAAAGGACTCTTTTAAATGCTTATTTCAAGTTTTTATAATATTGGAACAAATAAATTTGGCACCTTTTGCTTCTTATCATTTTGGACAGCCAACTTCTTGTGTAATTCTACGGCCCATGTTTATTACTATTTATATGTTATTTAAACTACTAATAAGGAATAAGGCACTATAGATAATAATTGTCAATTAGATTTTAAACCACTGTCTTAGATATACGAAAACAAAATTCCCTGCCGTTAATGTTGTAATACTACGATTATTTGTCTATTTCTGGGCTTCATACCATTTCAGAGTAATAATATTCAACCCATTAGACGCCTTAATCTATTTTCTCGCAGACATCATTCATCCTCTTTCTTCAGGATCATATTTTATTGTTGTTGTTGCAGAATATTTTGTTGGCAATTTATCACATTTAATGGCCCTAAATAAAGCATTTCCTGCTGCTGCAGTGTCTTACCGGCAAAATATGCATACTTTGATTAGCAAGAAGGGATTCAAGGACTACTTACTTAAGTTCAGATAAAATATACGTTTAATATAGATTATGTGTAAATTGTTTATCATATATTTATTATATACATTGCTTAATTTGTTTATCAAGGATACGGACTTTTACATGTTAAAGTGTGTTTAAGTATATAATGACGGAAAGTAAGTACACTTTAATTGTCAACTCTTGCTTATATTAACACATGGATCATCGTATTAACAGTTTAAAATTGAACTTTATGTTATTTTATTCTTATTGCATAGTTTATGTTTACAATGCAATAAATATTGACACTCATTTATACCTAAAGGTTAACTCTACAGTGGGATTCATTAACCAGAAGAAATAACTTAAGCGCGGAAGACGGACTTTTCAGGAGGAACAAAAAACTGTGGCAGACAGTACAAGGCAATTTTTTGGTACTTTCTTGGCTCAATATGTAGCTACACGCCTATTAAGCATATTCCAATAGTTTTATGCCTTAAACTTTATTATAAGTATACATTAACTTAACATTTTCCCAGAAATATCTTTGATCGCCTACCTCCCGTCTGTCTGAGAGAGGCATGAGCGATCAAAAGCGGAAGAAACTTTTTGCAACGTTGATATGAAGGTTTAAGCATACCATTGGACGCAGAATTTTTCACTGATTAAGAAAATGCATTTAAGTTGATGTAATTTACGTCTTAATAGGTCTAATGAAGCTTTAATGTTATTCTAGGGTTGCCTTGTTCGGCAACCTATGAACCAATATGTGTTGACAAAGTATTCTAAATAGTAACATAATGTTGCTTACTAACTAATATAATACATTGTATGGTCGTTAAAAATGTAAATATAAGATGTTTTATACAATAATATATCATACTTAATTAATAACTAAATAATTTTGTGTGCTTTTTTGCTCTGATTGTCGTCCCTTTCTCACTCAGCCGCTCAGCGTGTGTTAGCCAATGCGCCAAGCAGCTGAGGATGGCTGAGCTCAGCGCTCAGTGAACCCGTCCGCTACTGGCTGAGTTAGACAAAAAGTTGTCCGGTTTTGATGGCTCATTCTCTAACCAAATGACACTGAGAGACTGAGGCTATCAAATCCGGAAGATATATTTTAATCAATCATTTTGCAATGAAATTAAAATATTTCACAACTAATAATTGTATGGGGCCAGTCAAGAAGCATTGCTTTCATAACTAATAGGAAAATCACAGATTTTCCGGTTCTTTGGCTTTTTCCGGTTAATGCTACACACGGTAGAACTGTCTACACAGGAATGTCAGTCTAAACCTGTTATTGCACTCAAATTGCAACAACGTTCTAAATGAGGACCCCCTAGACGCTATTTCAAGGCATCACTTCAGCATTTTAAACCCTTCCTTTACCCTTTTCAACTCTCGTTTAATGCAGTAGAAGAAGAAGAAATAATTCCTGTTCAAGACAGCCTTGGGTTCACATTTTTATTACTTAAAAAGTTACGATATAGCGACATGAGATTTTAGCAAGAAAAATATACAAACACTAAATTTGATAGTAAAATTATTTAATATCTATAATAGTAATACTTGAAAGATTTTAAAACATTATCCACATTATATAATAATGCGATTGTCTTGTCAGATGTAGGTTTTAAATCGTATATATATTTTAACCCATTTTAAGACCCTAATAATAATACAAACAGCTAGATATATCACTGTTTAATGCTTATGAAAGTCTCCTAGTGAGAGTAGAAATGCATCGTTTTGCCTGCCTAACTGTTGAGAAAAAAAGGGACAGTGTAATAAAGTTTAAATGTGTTTCCTTGTCAAGCTGCATGACAATGGAAATAGAGATCTTAAAATAAATCTTATATCTCATAAGAAGGGCTTAAATCATTTGGAAAAGTGACGCTTCTGTAAATTATATGTATTCTGTTAATATGAAGCTTAATTGCGTGCATAATTGTTAATAACGCTACATGTCTACAGTACCTAAATAAACCCATAATATAATTCTGATAATATTATGAAGTGGCATTTTAAGATAAAAATTAGCATAATACAAAAGCTACTTTATTTGTCCACTATTTGTGCATTCCAAATCTTAATAGTTTTATTATCTGTTTGAAGGTGTACCTAGGTACTTGTAAATAATAAGATGGGCATACTATCATGTATCAGGGAACATTGGAATATTCAGATACCACTAGCTAGAATACTTTAAGCCTTCCTTTCCTGTTTATATGGAACCACTGTATCTCTGTTCAATCCCATGAAGAAACCAGAAATATTTTTATAATGCATAAAGTGAGTTCATAAAATAACTCATGATTCAACATAATTTATAAACCCGCTTAGAAGACCACACAAAACTGCCTCCAAGCTTTAGGAGGAATTCCTCAAAGTAACGAAATATCTTCACCTGTAATTTGACAGTATTCGGAGAGGTATTTGTAATTTAATGCTTTTCTTTAATATATAGTAATTCTCAAGCAATGTTAAATTACTTTTATTTGGGCAAAATTACAATTACAATTACTTTGCGTGTAAAATGTAATTTGTTAATTTTTAAATTGCATTAAAAAATAATAAGCCATTACATTTACACATTTATGTTCTGGTAATTTTCAGTGCCAATAATTACAAATTACAATTACACCAGCTTGCAAAATGTAATGAGGCACTATGAAATTTTCAGAAATACTTAAAATTGCACTAAAATAGATACTTTTAAAAATGACTAGTAATGCTTGATAATTTTTTTATGACAAGCAACCATGTTATATCAGTTGTATGTATGCAGTTTAATTATGCACAGTACGTGCGGTGATAAATATGCCCAAAAGGCAGCAAAAATAGCAACTGTGAATGCACAGAACAGACAGGTGGCAGTGGCAAAGATTCATAAATCATCTTTAATTTCCTCTTTACATGCTTAGCGCGTAAACCGTTGAGGTGACAATTTTGAGCGGAAAAAGAACTACCGTGTTTATAAATTAGGGGTCTTCATCAGGGTAATTAATTATAGCTAGATATTATTCATCTTCCGATTAAACTTTTTTTTTCGTAGTTTACATAATGTAATGAAGAGATGATCAGATGATATTGGCTGTCCATATGATAAGAGTTCTCTTGGCAAAATTGCAACAGTTTTACTCTTGAAAAGGGCCAACGAAAACTTTTAACGTACATGTATGTTTTATGCTCTGTACTGATACTATAAACATACATAAGGGTGTAAGGACTCTTTTGAATGCTTATTTCATGCTCTTTGTAGAATTAGAACAAACTGATTTGGCACATTTTGTTTCTTATCATTTGGACAGCCGATATGTCTCCAATATTTAGTACTGACACTTTATTTCTCTACTTTTTTTGTTAAACTAAGATATGCCATGAAAACTGATAAAATTAAGTTAAACATGAATGATATATGTTGACAATATTTATTGCACATTGATACATGCATACATTATATCATTTCTACGACGCCCACTAAACAGCATTTCTTTGAATAACAATTGTTGCTTTGTTAACTGATTTTGGGCTGTAAATGGAGCCCGTATCTAATGTCTGCAAATAATAATATCTTTTTGAAGGTATTCAAACGATTTTTGGGGAGGGGGAATCGAAACACACAACAACAAAATACAATGGTTGCATTACGACTGTGTCAAATTTGTTCAATTTACCTTTTGTTGGAGAAAAACATATTGTACGTAATTGAAAGATGGTTATAGCAAACCCATAACAATTTGCATTGTAGAACAGTTACTGTATTATAGATGAGAGTAAGGCTTATATAATAGAACACACTACTCCTTACAATCCTCAGTCTAAGCGGACTGCCTGCAAAAATTATAAGCGAGAAAAGAAGAATTCAAATTTTGACGGGAAAAAAAGAGTTCCAGTTAGCAATCAAGTCTTCAAAGTTGCTTGTCAAACATTGAACTATAAAAGGGGCTAGGTACTTCAATTTATATAAACAACCTTTGACAAACGCCTCTGAACAAATTTAATTAGATTTGTTTTACTCCTAAGCAATATTTCAGAGCTTTTGCGCATGCACAAAATCATAAGGGAAGGCGGGGAAAACTAAATAAAAATAAAAATATAACCTGAAGCCGGTTTTAGTTCAACCTTTTTTCCATGCTAATCGTGGTCCATATCAGATTTCGCTACAAAAATGGATCAGATTTGAGCTAATCCGCCGGTCTAAGCGTAAAAAAGTGCGAACGGAAACCGGCTTCTGGTGTTTGCATAATCGTTTAAGTGACTTGAACATAATAAAATTTGGTAGTAGACAATACACCAAAAAAGCAGAGGTTGAGGTCAATACTTTGTAAAGTTGGGAATATAGTTTGTGTAACAATTACATGCTTATTTAACAGGTTTGACATTGCGAAAAACGCATACAGTATAGGGGAACCTTGTTGTGCCACTTCAAGTAGTTGGCGCTAGTGGTAACGCCACTCTCCAATGTATTCTCCAAATGAAATAATATAAAAAAATATTATAAAAACTCAAAGGCAGCTGACACCCTTAATCTTTTAGAGCTGTCATTAAACAAAAAAGTGATTTGCACATGTTTAGAAAAACTCAACGGCAGTTCAAAAAAGAGCTCTAAGAGAAGACATGAGAGGCAAAACACATGGCGCCATCTAGTGTCATGAAATCAAAAATGATTTCAATGGGATAAGGTTGCCCTATAACACAAAAAATTCAGTCCAATTTAAAGATATTTTCATTTTAGCATGCTATACAGATGACCTCGGCTAGCTGCGTCTGACTTTTCTCACAGAAACTTAGCTCCGTTTTTATCCAGACATAACAATTTTCGAATTATTTATACAATGAATGGATCAAAAAAGGATCATAAATATAATATACAGAGTCAGACAATGACCGCTGGGAAAAATTGCCGAAACTTATTCTGCAAGAATTTGCGTAAATTTTCAATTACATGGTCAGTCAATTAGCAAAACCAATGATTTAATATCTGTTTAGGGCGTGTCTTAAACAATACAAACGTTATTATTACGCATATTATTTGCTAACCACATGTAATGTTACACATACTTCTTGCTTTCTCAACATAACCGCGTTATAGAGATAGTTCCTGAATATATCACGTCTGCCATAATTGGTCAGGTATAACAACATTACATGTTTAAACGGCCAAATTATAGTCGCAAATTAGAGTAGTTTTACTACAATTAACATTGTTTTATACAAATAAAAGTGATTCTTTGTAGGCTAAATTACACAGTCGTCCATTACAGTATTTTTATTACATTATTTTATAAAATAAAGTGAATTACTTATCAAAAGTAATTCTTTCTAATCCTTGATAAAACCAAGCAGATGGAACTGTGCTATAAAATATCCGTATAAAATGTGAATAAAACGTGTTTGTGAAGCGATTTAAAACAGGACGGAATGTTTGAAACATGCGTTTAACTTAATTTCCGGTTGAAATAATCACTCATCTGGGCATGATATGCAATGACAAACGTATAATCAATACAATTTTAATGTACATATTAACATCTTAGGTACACAAGAATACAGAGGCCGGCTTTTGTTCTCCTTTTTTCATGCTAATTGCGCAACTAATCCTGTTTGAAATCACTTTTTAATTAGTAAATTTTGATTTCAAAACACGATTAGCATAAAACGGGGGAGAACAAAAGTCGGGCTCAGTTATTGCTAGCTTAAGAATCCGTTATCCATCTCAGCCGAGGCTCATAAAGCTGTCATTTGCCTTTTCTGTCACTGACTTCAAAGCTATATATGTTTGTAGCTCAGTGAGTTTATTATGTGACTCAAACTGAGACTCAGCTGAGTACTTCTTGTAAACAAATCACTCAAACCTTTTGCGTTTTAAGCCTTTTAAAGGCCTTGCAAGCAGGTTAAATTGCATTTTATTCAATTTAATTACTAAGGAATAAATTCTTTATAATTTACTTTAAGTTTATATATATGTAAAGTATGCCCCAGTGGAAATATCAATGTGACTCAAAGCTGTGACTCAAAACTTTCAGCTGCATGGGGTCCGGCGAAAATGACTAAAGGATAAATCATTCTGAATAAAAGAGCCCATATAGGAATCTGATACGATTATCCTCAGAGTAAATTTTATATAATGGTGGAGTCTGCCTTTTCCTCTTTCTTCCCTTAACTCAGCAGCTAAAGCACATATATATGTATGAATAGTAGCTCTTTGTTAAACTACAGTACAATATCAAAACACACATTCCTCGATTTTGCGTGAGTAATTAGCATGATAGTTAATCATAATTATCAGTTAAAATCAAGTTATTGATTAATCGGCTAATTAGCTATTCAATAATAAAATAAAAGATCCTACATACATTTTTAATGTGAAGTTACAGCATGTTCTACAAAAGTGGTAAATTCTTGGAATGTGTTTTGAATTTGTACCGTTGTACATCTGTACATGACTCCAGGAGAAACAAATAGTGGCTACTAAGGTTATTTTTGAAGACAAGATTTGTTTCAACTATTTTTGTTAATTGTGGTGATTAGCATACATTTGATCCATTTTTATAAAGCCAAATCAGATTTTAATCACAATTAGACTGAAAACTAAATCATTCAAACAAAAATAGGCTTCTAAAAAATCTTAGGGGAAATAATTTGACCAATATGTCTTGGCAAGTCTCTTGCACTTATTTACTAACACACAAAGCCTCAGACAAGACACATTGGTCAAGAGTTACAACAAAAAAGCAACTTCAGACATGGGGACCAATGTTCTGAGATACTGTAATGATTTTTTTTGCTTAGCTGTTTTTGGATACTGCTTTCAGTATATGGCGTCTCCGTTAAGTGGAGCAATGACCCAAGTATATCAAGACATGTATCTTCATTTTGACATTATTAAAGACATTGCTGCCCTAGAAGACACATTCAGGCAGCTACACTGGATACAGAATCTGCCCTTTCAAAGTAACCTAGACCCAAAATATTAGGATTGAGAGTAGTGATAAGTATAAAATGGGTAAAGTACCGTATATATAACTAACGTATAACAATCTTGTATGTATTATTAACTCTCCAAAAAAACTTTATAACATCAAGAAGATCAAGAAACGCTCAAGTATGGGCTTCTAAAGAAGTACAGTTTAAGTTCAATTTAGAACGACCAACTTAAAGCATTTCCGTGCCCTCAAATAGAAGTGAGTATGCAATGAGGAACACTATATAACATTCAAAATAATTACTTTTTTTTAATATTATTCTAGTGATCCCTTATTGTATATTTTTGGGCACTACCTTTTGGTTCATTCACTAGACCGCCGTGATCACAATTTTT
>LR142272.1:0-10758 GCA_900659605.1 Tisbe holothuriae | reverse complement strand
CGAACAAATTTTTCAGTACAAAGGGTGCCGATATCAATCGAAAGACACCATGACAAAAATCGAGGGTTCTCTTTTTCTTCCTCTATGTCCATTACACCAGCCATGTAACCAAGAAGCCAAGCCAAGCGTGCACACATGACGGCTCAGCCCGCCGTGGCAGGTGCGCAAAATGTACGTCGCGCACGCACTCCCATGGACGCAGTCAGTCTGCCTTGGTTGGTTCTGCCTTGGCAGTAGTTTTGGTTCTGCTCCAAGTTCCCGGATGATCTCCGGAGCTGAGACAGATCGGTAGCAAAGGAGAAGTTTGTTTTGAAGTGGATTTGTTTGTTGGACACTCCTTCAATTGGAAAGCTCTCCTGTTGATTGGTTCAAGTGGGAGATTGTGGGCGAAGGAACTACTATTGTTTGTTGCATTGATTGGTACTTGAGGTAAGTGAGATACTTTGACTGTCAGTCATTTAAAACTGTAAAGTGGCATGTCACATGTACATACTCGTACTCGTATATGTTATGGCTTAGTGGAAAAGTCAAAGTTCTTTGATGGACTTTTTGGAACTCCCATGCAAGCTGACTAGCTATATGTTATAAAACTTCTAAAATGTGAATGCCTAAAAAAAATTGATATGAAACTTTGCCAGGCGTTCAAGCTTGGAAAAACTTCAAGCGTTCAAGTCTCCGATTCTATTTTCCGGCATTCCGACGGAAAACGCTGTTCACGAATCACGCAACCTCCCCGAGTATTTCTTCTTCTTCAAAAAACCACTTTAGAGAATCTCTTTTATCACCTCTCAGATTCAAGAGAAGAATAAGACAGGTTAACCAAACACGATTTCAAATCCATTTATCACACTGAGAGCAATGTCTAAAAGCGTGTAATGAAATTAAGCCTTTTAAAACCTTTTCATCTCGGAATGCATGCAAATGAGATGCATATAAAGCACTTAAATGAGGGACTTGGAGGAGATTACGTGGCAATAAGTTTTCAAGCTCTTTGTGTATTTTTATAATGTACATGGCATGGCGATCTTGTGTTAGTAAGTCTTAATGCAAAACCTAATTTATAACATTGGGAGATACAATAATAAAACCATATCATTGTATCCAATAACTTCCCCTAATCAATATTCAAACTACAAATCTTTTCGCTCATACATTTTGACCTAATCTCAAAGTCATAATTCATCGTCTCTGACAATTAGTTCTGCCAAGAAATGACACCTTCGCCGTCATCAGTCTTGTTCTACAAAGAAAATTTACAACAGGGTTGCTATTTTAACATATGCGCAAATAAAAAATATGTAATCGAACAATTTCCACGTACTTGGATAGAATAGGTAGGTTTAATTTAGCTCATAAGTGTAAGAAGTGGCAACCCTACATCCGAGATCATAACTCACTCTAGGCCTTGCATACAGCAGCTTTTAAAAAATGAGACCTACGCCCAAAAATGTAAAAAAAACTGTGGCTCTTTTCGCAATAACTTTACGGCAAATCCACCCACGCGCCTCCGTTGCTATGTATACAGCCGTGACAATGCCAAATCCGACATTAGCAAACATGCAAAAATATCCCTAAGTGATACGCAAAGATGCTCTGTAAACAGTTTGACATAGTTGGCACTTGAATGGGTCTAATAACTGCATGCCGTGCATACATGAAATCGACGGAATCATTGGAAGATACGCGGATAGAATATGTTCTTCTTGATCCAGCCCTTCATTTTCGTGTATGATGTATACAGTGTGTGCATCTAATGCCTAATTTACGAACTGTGTTTACCCAAAGCCACAAAAAGTGTCACCCGTAGAACATGTTCTTCTCCACGGCCAATGTCGAATGTTTTAACACGGCGACAAAAACGCTAATGTATTCATAGGAGAGAGAAAAGTGTTTTTCGAGTTGAGGTTGTTTCCAAGTGCTTTTCTAAAGAAAAGGAAAGAAATATGTTGGCTAACCAGTACTGTTAAATGTTTTCTTTGAGACTCTCTTCGGTTCTTCTGACGGAAAGTTTAACCTTAAATTTAGTCATTTTTATAAATCCATGTGCGAATTTACGTCCTTCATTCATCTAATTTCATCTCTACATTATGCACATATTTTGAATATGAGGAAGATTCGGGGCGTCTGACAGACGATTCGATTGATCGAGTGTTGCTTACATCAGGGATGCCACTATGAACAAAAGTTCGTTTTATTATCATCTAAATGTTTCTTTAAGCACTATTGTTTCATAACATTTTGGCAAACCTGATAGTTGTAGTCCAAGAACACTAGCAAATGATTGACTCAATAAACTCATGCGATATAAACGACCTCGATGGAAGAAAGTGCCAAAATCGTCGGACGAGGTGAGCCAAGAGAAAAGCTGCTGCAACACCTTCTAAAGCCGATTATTATTTTGATATCATGGGCCCCATGGTGACCACGTTTCCATATAAAGCACCTTGTTTTGTTGCGA
Organism: Tisbe holothuriae; assembly: GCA_900659605.1. NCBI lineage: Eukaryota > Metazoa > Arthropoda > Copepoda > Harpacticoida > Tisbidae > Tisbe > Tisbe holothuriae. The sequence goes on along the minus strand of LR142272.1, from coordinate 8,300 downwards.
GATATATTTATGACCATATTGAAACGTGCGCGCCTTGTTTCTTCTCCTTCGTTTCGGTAAATCATCAATTTTCCAATTCCCTTTCTGAGTAAAAAACTAAAGAGTCTCTAGATAAAAAGAGGCGACATTCACCTACATAGGCAGGTTGAGTAAATGGTTGCCTTATTGGCCTGTCTGAGTAATATTTTCGCGACAAAAAAGGAAGGAAGTCGCGACAAAAAAGGAAGAAAATCGCGACAGAAAAGGAGAAATGATTAGGAGTGGGATCAAAGAAAGTCGGCTCGGGAAGCTGCTACCACGCCACTGATTGTTTGTATGAAAATTGAAGCACCTTCTTTGAATAACGCTTTGCAGAAATACGCAACGGTGCATTGGTAAAGGCTGCAGCCAAATGGATCGTAAGGTCATGGGTTCGATCCTGCTGTCCTGCAACTTAAAACATTTTATTTTATTTTATTAAGGCTTATTAAGGCTTATTTTATTTTATTAAGGCTTTGGATGATCTTAGGTAGAAACCTGTAACCTTAATATAGACTTTTCTTTGTTCTATTAACATTCTTCATAAATATATATATATTAGCAATGCATGTATGACAAATCTTGGATTAAAGAAAAGTACCTTTCCAAGGATCTAAACTTGCAATTAATCTTCACTGGTACGTTCGGTCATCCTCTATTTCTTTTTCATGCACTCAGTTCGCCTCTTTTTGGCGGAGTAAGAGGAGGGAAAACAAATCTCGATATAATGTCGCCTCTTTTATCTAGAGACTCTTTATAAAAAACGACTAATAATGGCGTGTTTTTCTTACCCATCGATCCTTGTTGGATTATGATTTGGTGATCGTGCACAAAAAACACACTGCACTGGGATTTGCGTCCAAACTTTTTAATCTTTTGACGTATCGTTTTCACTGAAGAACTATCCGCGGTATTTTTAGCTTTCCTGATTTTCTGGTTTTCTCCATTTGACCCAGTGAATGGCAGATATATTCATCTCCTTTTAAAGGCACAAAAGATTGCAATTTCCTCGTTAACCCCGGCTCTAAAACGACAAATATCAACCTGGGCCCAGCATTTTTGCAAGCCTCCTTTCATCCAAACCCTTCTTTTGAGATGTTGGAACACACACAGACATACATTTAAATGGCTTTAGATGATATTAAGAACACGAACACTGTCATAAGAAGAAGACCAGGATAAACTGAAACATTTGATTGAAATAATAATGATAAAAAGAAGCGTCTTTTGTTGGTAGGAAAAAGAACAAATTCGTGATATCCTGGGCGCATTTTGTTGGCGCTGCTGTTTCAATAGTTTGAGCGCTCTCTTCAATACATTCTCCGCGATTCATTCACATTCGGTTGTTTTGAGGAGAAGAAGACTGTCTAAAAGTGTACAAAATGTGCATAATTCAATGTGTCTTGGTCTCTTAAGTGAATCATGACTTAACAATAGACAAAGGAAGGCATTTTGCAAACATTGTGATAATAATAATGTATGGCACGAGTTCTTATTCCGGCTCCTCTGGACGGCGGCCGCTGTGGGAGCCCTCATTCAGCTCTTCTGAGGCCACCAGGGCTGGGGGAGCTGACTGTCTGCCGGATTCCCTCCTCTGGTGGCGGAGACTTCGGGCTGAGGCCAAGGAGGATAAGAGTAAAGGACGGAATCCCGTCATTGTCAGAGGATGGAGGTAGTTGAAGTACAACTGTGCACATGCAATACTGTATGGAGTTGTTATCAGTGGATCAATAGATACAAGATGACATTTTTTCTCTGTTGGTATTCTGACATGCGGGTATTCGTTAAGGCTGTTCTCAAGTTTCCTCATTTAATCCAGATTATAGTATTATGGGCTTAGTTTATTTGCTTGGAACACGGATGTTTAAAATAAAGATTTGCTAATAAAACCATAGCAATTCTAGAATATAATGTGATTTAATTTCAGATCTCACGCGATGATCCACTCCGAGTATGTGTTGGAGCTGTCCAACGTGTACCATTCTGGACAGGTTGAGACAGGAACATGCCTGCAAAAGATGATTGGAACCGTCAGGACAGGTATTGGTTAGTCACACATGGAAAAGAACAAAAAATCAAGGTCGTTAAATATTGCAGGGGTCATCCTGAAGGACGTCTCATTAGAAGTCCACGGCGGTGAACTCTCAGCCGTCCTCGGTTCAAAGGGCAGTGGCAAGAGGGCCCTGCTAGAGGTCATCTCCCGCCGGGCGCAAGGCCCCACCAGAGGACAGATCCTACTCAACGGAGTGCCAATGTCCATGCGGCTATTCCAACAGAGCTGCGGATACGTCACACAGAAGGCGGACCTGCTTCCAGGGTTGACAGTTAGACAAACACTGCACTATGCTGCAAACCTGACCCTGGGATCCAAGGTGTCCAGCTATGTCAAGGCTGGCCGTGTTAAGCAAGTTCTTGCAGACCTCGCACTCAGCCAGGTGTCCAACCGGAATGTTGAGTCCTTGAGCACGAGCGAGTACCGTCGCGTCATGATCGGCGTTCAGCTCGTCCGCGACCCCGTCGTCCTCCTCCTGGACGAGCCCACCTGGGACTTGGACCCGCTCAACACGTACTTTGTCATCTCCATTCTGGCGAACCACGCCAAGAAGTACAACCGCATCGTGCTGCTGACCATGGAAAAGCCGCGCTCTGACATCTTTCCCTTTTTGGACCGGGTGACGTACCTCTGCCTGGGGGACGTCGTGTACACGGGGGCGACCAGGATGATGCTCGACTACTTTAGGTCGATTGGATTCCCATGCCCAGAACTGGAAAACCCGCTCATGTATTATCGTAAGCCAAAATTTTACCCCAACCCAGTCTATATATTTACTGCTAATATTTCTAGTCTGCCTGTCCACCGTTGACCGTCGTTCCCGCGAACGCTTCATCGAGTCCAACAATCAGATTGCCTCCCTGGTGGAGAAGTTCAAACACGAGGGCGCTGCCTACAGGAAGTTTGTCTCTCCACCGTCCGTGGATACAGACGGACAGGAGCAGCACCAGGCAGTTCCACTCACTGCGTATGGGAGGTCGACCACGATGCAGGTCTTCACTGGGCTAATCTCGTAAGTTGTGAAATCATGATCTTAAACGGATGTGACTAATTAAAACTGTCCTTAGCCGTGCCTGGTCGCAGATGATGCCCACCAGTTGGACTGGATTGAAGCATTTCGCGCTGGCTGTCGGTCTAATGCCGGCGTTCTACTTCTTGCTCTGGATATTCTACTTCGAGGCCTTTAGAGCTGGCATGGATGTAAGGATATTGTCGAAATGTGTTGCAAGCCAATTTAATATATTCTGAATTTTGAACCTAGGAGTCGAACCAGTTTCAGACAACATACGTCACTCGAAATGGTCTCATTTTCAACAGCCTCGCAGGCGCATATTTCATGTCCATTATCGTCACCGGCTGCTCATGTAAGATTATTTAAGAAAATAACGAACGTTCCTATAAAAACACTTTAACCTTCAGTCGCCGTTCACCGCACCCGATACTACCAAGAAGCCAGGGAGGGTATCTACAGCGGGCCGCTCTTCATCATGGCGCACTTCATCCACCGCCTGCCCGTCACCCTCCTCACCACGCTGCTCTCATCGCTCATCCTCTTCAGAGGCCTCAAGAACGAGCTCCTCTGCACCAGGAACCCATCCTCCGGAGAGCAGACGTGCCGCGCCTACTCGTCCTACACGGCTGCAGAGATCGACACCATCGACAGACAGGATGTGCCGCACTGGACAGAGTATTCGTACTACCCGGACTTTGTCACGTTCTGGCTAACGTTGTGGGCTTGCTACCTGTTCGCTGAGCAGCAGACCGTGTCCCTACTCATGGTGGTTAAGAGCTCCTACACCGCCATCATGACCTCCGTCTCCTTCTCCATCTTGTACCTGGTGTTGGGCTCTTGCACGGTGAGGTCATTTGCCAGCCTGCCCGAGTTCCTGTACCACGTGACGTACATGACGCAAGCGCGGTACAGCGGCGCGCTGCTCAACGGGATCGAGTTCTTCAACAGAACGAGTTTGGTCTCGCTGCAATGGCGGGATGAGAATGGCCGTGAGCTGCCTTGTCAAGGGAATACTTTCGGCTTCGGATGCAGGTAAGGCAAAGGAACAAACCCTTGACACCTTCCGTACCTAAAATTCTTCATTGCAGATACGTCAACGGCACCCATTATCTGGAGGAGAAATATGGCTACCAGGGCCAGGAGCTGAACGATTTCATGGACCCGTGGTTCAACTTTGGCATCTCGTTCGTGTTTCCAGTCAGCCTCTTCATCATCAACCTCGTGCTTTATCTCATTCCCCTGCCAGCGTTTGTGAAAGCAAAGTTTAGAGAGTAATTAAGCCAAATGTTAAATATTGTAGGATAAAGAATCCCAATTCATGGTCCGATGTAAAGGGTTAAATAAAGCTTTATAAAGTATAAATAAACAACACTTTTGGGTCAGAGTGTACATGAAAGAATTTAAATTTTTATTGTAATAAATATTCCAAGTTAATTTGAGGCAATCCTTCAGTTTGCTACTGTTAACAAAATTACCAATATTGTTTCGACATATGTTTCCTCTTCTTAGTAAAGAGCTTAATTTGACTTGCATACTTATTTGTACTTATCCCTATCATAGGAACTGCGTATTATCAGGCACATGAAATGCTTTGTTGCTTCACCGAGAATTTTGTTGATATAAAATAGTATTCAGCCTCATGTCACAGGGTCCATCGTTAACCCTTCACAGCCTCCTTTTCAATTTGCTCTCTAGTCGACAATGGGCCTGGCTTCCATCTCCAGGTCGATGGCCCTCTCAATCCGACTCTTCATGGGCCCCGTCATCGTGATCTTGTTGGCGTCGTTGCCCTTGAGCGCGTACGAGTTCTTCTCCTGGTGGCGGAAGCGCTTCGACAGCGTCTTGGCCAGCGCCGTGTATTCCGCCTCGGTGTCGATCTTGACCGGGCAGCTGGGGACCTCCTCCGGGTAGTAGTAGCGGTTGAGACGCGCCATCACCACGTTGGCCACCTCCCGGTTGAAGTCGAGTGTGTTGACGGGCGCCGTGCTCACCTCGACTTTCACCTCGGGCTTCACCTCTGGCTTTTCATCCGCATAGACGTTGAGCTTCGGCTCGGCCTTGACATTGGCGGTGTCGTCGGCGTCCACGATGGAGGCGTCGACGGACGGCGCGATGCTCGGAAGGAGTTCCGGCGGGAGCTCAATGTTGATTCTGCTGTCCTCGTACTCGCGCTTGAAGGCGGGCGACAGCAGGCCATCCCGGAGTTCGTTCTTGGGCTTCTTGGGCTTCGGCGGCAGCTTTCCCTCGCGCCGGAGGATGCCGAGCTTCTTGGACTGGGCGCGGAGATGGGGAAGACCCTAAAGTTGATCGGTATTTAAAATGCATTCAAAGTTGGAATTGTTTCCCACTCACCCCACAGTGTGCCTTGAATGTCTTGAGGCTGGAGAGATCCGACTCGCAGATGATGCAGAAGAACGAGGCCTGCTCCGTCGTGCGCTTGTTCTTCTTGCCCATGTCGGTGGCAATACCCACCGTCTGCCTAATTAGGAAACACAATTTAAATCGTGCATGCCTGTGGCTGATGTCGTTTGTTTGTTTCTTACTTCTCGTAGATGTCCTCCGGCGCCCTGCAGTACTCGGGGTCGTCGCTCTTCCACCGGATCTCGGCCACGCCGGGGCACTCAACGAAAGGCCCGAAGTCGAGGTCGGCCATGATCAGGAAGGCCAAGAAATCGGCTCAAGAACTTTGGAGTCACGTCAGAAAATGAAAAGTCACCTTTCCAGGCTTTCACGTTTTTCGCCGGAGTTCCTGTGAAGTCCTGTGAAGAAAATTAAGATGCATCAACAAAAGAAACTCGGCCTTTAAGGGACGATCTTCTCAAAGATTGCAGACACATAATAATTAGAGATAACTTTTATAATTGTATAAGTGGTTAGCCGAGATGACTTCTGTAGCGAATACTAAATATGCCATCAATCCAATGATACTCTGACTCCCTTAACATTTTTAATGACTCATCTTTAAGCTTTTGCTTGTATTCTTGGCCCCGTCAGTGTCCGTTCCTTCCTCGTCCCTGCAGCTGTCGGCTGTTATGATTCGAGAGTTTTCTCGCTCAGCAGCTGAAAGAGCTCAGCTGAACTTTGAAAACAACTGCTTTACTGCACCCAGATCCTCGCCCTCGCCCTCCTCCGAGACCCCGATGAGCGCTGACGCCGCCACGCCCTCGGCCACCCCACGGCCCAAACACGACTGGTACCAGACGGAGGCCACCGTCGTCGTCGAGGTCAGGATCAAGGGGCTCAAGGAAGAGCAAGTCGACGTCAAGGTAAGCCGAGTGCATCACCAGCTTGAAGGAGCTCTTTATCTCGAGTTACTTGCAGTTCACGCCGACGACCGTGTCGTTCAAGACGTCGACTGACCCCGCCCACGAGCTCCATCTGAGCCTTGCTCACCCCGTGGTGGCCGAGGCGTGCACGAGGAAGGTGTTGGGAACAAAGGTGGAGATCAGGATGCAGAAGAAAGAGGGAAGCAGGTGGGGAAATGATTTAACATTACCTTGTAAACAGTAGCATAATACCAGTCCTAGAATTGTCTCTTTTTTTATCTTAAAATGGATTTAAGTGACATTACTGGCTTTCAAATTTCATTGTGTTTAATTCAATAGAGTAGTTTTAGTGGTATACACATTGAACAGGCTTAAAATATCAATTTATCCCTAAACATGCAATCGTTTCAGATGGGCCAGCCTCGAAGGCTCCGGCATCGACCCCCTTCTGGCCGCCATGAAGGACTTGGCCAAGGACTCGGCTGATTCCTCCTCCTCGTCCGGTGTGAAGAAGCCTCCCGCGTACCCGACGTCCAGCGGCCGCGACTGGAACAAGATCGTGGGCGACATTGAGAAGGAGCTGGAATCGGAGAAGCCGGAGGGAGAGGCTGCGCTTAACAGCATGTTCCAAAACATCTACGCACAGGGAGATGGTAAGAACTTTTACTAGTATCATGCAATATATAATTTCGTAAAGATAATATTATTTTATACTGTTAACATTTCAAACTTGCAAATGCCTTTTAACTTTTGTACGCATATTTACTTATTTATCATACGGGTAACTTCGCAAGGACATAGAAAGCCGCTCTAAATGCATCTTCTAGTCAAACGAGACTATTCACTCTGTCTCTCGAGCCCTCCTCCTATGTTGATGTGACCTTTCGAGTGTGTGTAAAAGTCCTTTTGTGCTCCAAATGCTCTTTAACCATTCCGCGCATTCTTCTGACAAGAGCCTAATCGAGAAAGGCGTCGCTGTGAATATCCTCCTTCACTTTTTCAGATGAGACCAAGAAGGCGATGAACAAGAGCTTTGCCGAGTCTGGCGGGACCGTCCTCTCAACCAACTGGCAGGACATTGGCAAGAAGAAGGTGGACGTGAAGCCCCCAGATGGCATGGAGTTCAAGAAGTGGGACTGAGACGAGGGAAAAGTGCTTTTGGAATTATGATAGAAACGACAAAACCACGACAAATAAAGCTGAATGACTCCTTTTAAGCAATGCCAATAATCTCAAATATTAACACAAAATTGTAACTGTTTCAGAAAGTGGGCGTGCTAATATACGACATTCAAAATGGGTGGGTTCATCAGTAAGCAGATTGAAGGGAGCTTCCAGCGGCAACAGGTTCGTTTAAATTCAAATACATTTGTCATATATAATTAAGTTAATACCTTGTAGGATTTCATGCTCGACATGAACAAGATGACGATGGAGCGTCAGATCCAGATGCAGAACCAGATGCGCGAACGCATGGCCGCCGCGCAAATCGCCGGCGCAAGGGAAATGTTCGCTTGGCTGGGATCGTTCTACGCCTTGGCCGGCACGGCAATGATTGCTGGCTTCAACAAGACGAAGCGTCCGGCCGTGCTGGCTCCACTGCTGCCACTCAGCTTCCTTGTTGGCTATCAGTTCGATCTGGCGTACGGCAGCAAGCTGACCCGCATCAGGTCCGAGGCTGAGAATATTCTCATGTTTGAGCGGGATCTGGTACGTCTGGAAATGCGTTCTGCAATGCGTTGTGTATTCCGATGCCCGTGATATTTTCAGATTGAGATTCCCTCCGGCCTGCCGTCCGTTTCCAGCCTTGACATGGGTCGTCAGAAGATGCAGGAGGAGGCGAAGTACAAGGCGATCTCGGCGCAGACTGAGGAGAGGCTCGACTGAAGAAGACGAAGAAGTACAAAAGTGGCAATCAAAACACGGGTTGTTGTCGTAACTACACTAATAG
>LR142271.1:0-10768 GCA_900659605.1 Tisbe holothuriae | reverse complement strand
GAACGTATTTTTCAAATGCTGAGTTGGTCGATGGCCTCAAGTCGGACGGCGCGCCAAAGAGCAGCTCCTGCATCTGCTTGGCTGCCGACTGGTACGGGTCGTACTCTGCACTGTGGTCATATGTGCCAAGCGAGTCAGCTTTTCCATTGGCTGAGGCATCGTTCTCGATACCCTCAGGCTCCCGGCGATAGCTTGGGGAGGGGCCACCACCATGGATGCTATTACGATACGGCCGCACGACTGACGGCTTGACGACCGGTTGGAAGTTGTAGTTTGAGTTCGGAGTTAGTGTTGTTGTTGGGTGAAGTGCCGTTCCCGGGGATTGTGCCTTCCTAGCTCGAAGACTGACTGGCGAGGCAACCCGACGTGGCAGGTTCGGAGTCTTGGATCTGTACACAGGCGTGGACTGGGTCATAGGACTGCTATGTGTAGGGCAGTCACTAGCCGTGGACTGCTTGGCCAGCTGCCTCAACTGAGACGCCTTGGTGGGTGCCGGACCCCGCTTGATGCTGCCCCGGCCGGTGACCGCCCTGATGAAGTGCGTGTCCGGCGTCTCCCTCGTGTGGTCCTTGGCGTTGATGAAGCTGATTCCCTGGCCGCCGTTGGAGGACTTGCGCTCGATGGAGCGGCGGCTGCTGCGGCTCTCGCTGCGGCTGAGGCTGCTGCCGCGGTCGTCCGTGAAGTAGGGCAAGGGAGACTCTGTGACGAACGTGCTGGAGGAGCTGATACGTCTGAAAAACATTTGATTAATCCATAGTTCTTGATACATATCTAGGTAAATTATACCTCGTTGGACTGGCCTCTTTAGCATCCCGCTTGGAAGCTTCCTTCGGGTTGTAGGCCGTCCTCGCGTGCAGCTTGGCCAGTGCCACCAGATCCTTCTTTGGCGAATCTTGCATCCTTCGCTTCTTCTCCGCACACCACGTCACGTGACGATCGTACGGCTTAGGGCCAAACTTTCGATCGCAGTGGGGACACTTTTTGAAATCATCCTCCGGCTTGGCTTTAGACGCCTTTCTCTTTGGCGTCGCGGAAATGGAGGACTTTGGCACTCGAGGCTGCCCCTCCGTCCTCTTTCCCGCCACATTGAACACCTTCCGCTTGGTCGGCGTGGACGAGACCTTGGTGCAGATCTTCATGTGGCGCTCTAGGGCCGCGGGGAGGAAGGTGCGGCCGCAGACGCCGCACGGTTGGAGGTCCTCAGGGCTCGTGGCTGCGGCGGATGGCTCCAGAACCTGGTTCAACGGGTTGGTCGATGTGCGACGGAGCGGGATCTCGTCGAACGGGTTCGCAGCTGGAGGCTTGATGGGCGCGTCGTCGAACTTCTTGTTGCCGCCGCCAATGGGCGTCTCGTCAAATGGATTGGACGTTGTCGCGTGGGCGTCACTGTTGGCGGCGTCCTCCGTGGCTGCAATGCTCGACTTTCTCGCTCTGAGGGGGGCCTCGTCAAATGAACTTCTGGAATTAGGAACAAAACGCCTTCGCGTTAAATCTTTCGGGGGTAATTTGAGAGTAGGAGCGATCGGCTTCTGCTGCATCATTAATCACCTTTGGCCGCCTTCGTTATGACGTTTCAAATGAAATAGAAGGAAAAATAGGCCTTTAATGGAATTCAGGATGAAATATGGGATTTTGGGGCATATGTCTCTCTCTAAACGGCATTTATCTCTGTCCGCCTTAGTGATGCAATCTAAGCATTACAAGTGCTTCAAACTCCAACGTTGCTCATATCTCGCCCACATTCAAATACTCGTAATCACAAGACTGTGTCTTGCATAACGACTTCATGTGAATAATGCCTTTTTATGCGTCTCCGCTTTTGGCATAAAAGGCCATCATTGAACCTGTCTTTTTAAATCCCCTTTATACGTTCATGCAAAAAATCGTGTGTGTTCACAAAAGGTTCAATGCTATCAGAGAGTGTTATCTCAGCAGTTTCCGTTTGTTTGTCAAATGCTCGGTTTCACCTTTTTGGGTGTTGCCTCGAAAAGCACATTTCTCAAGAATGAGTTTGAAAACCTGACTCATTCCAAAGTCTCTGTTTTAGAAATGTATGCTCTCAACTTCTTCTTCTTCGATCTTGTTTCTCGTGCGAATATATTTCTAGAACTTTCACATCCGCCTCTTAAACAGGTGGAATTTGGGGTTTCTAAAACATCATAGAAATGCATTTGGCCACGGTAGTCTCAATTAGCCCAAGATAGACTTTTTGCTTTGGCCAATATTTCAATTTGCCAGACAAGTTTCTGTATAACTATGATTATAAATTTTGATGATTTTGAGCTAACATATTAGACTGAGGCTAAATCACACATTTTATGTGTTATTTTAGAAACCCGACTTTAAAAGAGTGTGACAGGAAAACACGTAAAGGGCACGACCGTTATTAACCCTAAAATATACAGGTTTTATGCCTCTCGAAAACCTCAAAACCACTCTAGGCAGCAAAGAGTCCTTCAATTGATTCAATGCTACCTTTTTGTACGCAAACACAGCGACTGCACAACAATCAAGGCGGATTATAAGCGCTCAAAACAAATCCAGTTCCTACATTGCAAGGTGACCGCGAGAGAAGCAAAAATCAAAACGAGATTCTAGATTGTGCACCGCTCAGATAACTTACAAGGACAATGCACGCATGACTCATGACTCACCTCAGGCTGACCCTTTGAACGGGCATCACTGTCTTGTTCTCCTTCTCCTCTCCCTCTCCCTCCTGCTCCCGTTCCTGGCTCAGCCGCAGCCGCTCTTCACTACGACGGACCTGCTCATCAGCTGGGAGAAGTCGCTCAGCACTGCGCCGTACCAGACGCTCTTCACTAGCACGCCGGCTACTAGACTCCGCTGCCGGCAGAGCGCATGACCCACCAGCGCATAGGCGGTCAGCACTACGCCGCTCAAAGAGAGGCTCCCGTACAGGCTCCCGTGGCTCAGTAGGTGGCTCTCTGCTAGAACTCCGCTCCCATGACCGGTCTCTGGGTGGCTCCCAGGACCTCTCTCTGCTGGCGCTCCGTTCTCTAGCCGGCTCCCATACTGGATCCTTCACTGCCTCTATGACCACACTCCTCTCTGTAATCGGCTCAACCTTCAACGGTATTACCCTCCCCCTGGTCAGCTCTGGCTCAACCTTTAATGGTATCGACCTTGGCTTCTCCAGACTCCTTCTTGGCGGCACCTTTGGCGGAGTCGCGACCTCCTTGAACTGATCTTCGTCGTTTGCGAGGCTGTTGATGGCCTCGAGGGCGGCCTGCAGCGGGTCCTCCTCTGTCACGGGGGAGCACGGGGCGAACAGCGTGCGCGGGGCGACCGGCGGGGAGGTGGACATGTCGTCCATCCCATAGCCGTTTTCAAATGTTGTCATTGTTGTTATCGTTATTGTTGTTTTGTGTCACTGGATTAACGTATTTGAACAGTGTGTTTTAAGACATTGTTCGATTGAGAGGCTGCAGAACAATGAATATAAATCAGATATTCATTCGCTTCCGTCCTAGATTATATGAATACAGTTGCCAGTTTTTTGGATATAAAACTTTTATCCGCTCGATCTTAAATATATACCATAGCACAGCAGATTTTCGGAGCTTCCAAGAGAGATACACAGTGGGATTTACGTTTCACAGATGCACTGTTGTATTTATAAAAAGTTCCTGATGCACATAAACTGTAGGCGGAATCGGGAGTAAAAATCACTCTTTTTTGGCAGTGTATAACCATCAATAGCACATCTTGAACTGCATACACGATGGAGAAAAGTTTTCACTTCTAGAAGCGATTTTTCTTATGTGTGGGTAGTGGTTGTGTTTGACTCCTCCGCACTACACGAGACTCGTTTCTTCCAGAAAACTTGGAGCGCTCCTCTCACACACATTGCATGAAATTCAGTCCTTCAGCCAATTTTCGCTAATGTGATGCAAATGGTTTAAAACGTTAATATTCACCCCCAACCACACCAAACCAACATGAGCACCAAACTAGTCATCGATGCAAAAGAGACCCTTTAGAGGTCTCGTTATGCGTTGGGCTGCTCGTTGTGGTGGTGGTAGCAGTGACTAAGTCGGTTATAGGCCCCCCAAAGCCGGAGGAGCGCGTACGCAAACGCACGCATAATATATGCGAGTAGGGCCGTCGTCGTCGTCCCTGCTTGAGGGCAACAACAGACAGCTATGAAGGCAACGGCGACGGGACTTGTTGCCCAAAAGGAATCTCGAAACGACCTTCCTACGTGGATTGTATGCGCGGACCTGCTGCAATATGTGTGTATTATACATGTTGTGCCCAAGATGAAGAAGAAGAAGAGCGCGGTACAACAAGAAGACTTAAAAAGAACCCCTTCTACGATACTAGTAAAAATGTAGCATAAGCTCATCAGAGCTTTTTTATAGCATAACACTCTACCAATCTAGAGCAATCTATAGAAAAATCATGGCATAAATTAGACAAGTTAAGTATCTTTAGAAATAAATTAATAAATATGATCTGTAGCGATAAAAAAGAATGGCTCAGTAGAGTCGTCTCATTTTAAAGACATATGCCGTCACTCCATATAAGGAAGCTTCAAAGCTTGTGTGTAGCGCCCCCAACACATATTGAGAGTCATAACCAACCAACCCCATGGTTAAGAAGCTGCCGTACTTAGGCGGTATGATATATATTCAATGCGTTGCACAGTGGCCTCGTATCGGAAGAAACACTACAATTGATTTGTTTGCTGGTTCAATGTGCACTTGACTTTATTTTCCTATTATCCTTATAATAGACCGACTGTGCGATTGGGTGTCCTTAACGTGCAAAATGAGACCGTGGAGGCGGATCGACCTACGGAGGCGTCTTTGCAGTTAGATGAAGGTTAATTATTCATAAAATTATGCATTTTAATACCTTATAAATTGTCTTCCTGTCTGGGCGTATGATAATGTATAATAAAATTTTGTTGTTGTGGGCATGCGTATAACTGTTCAGCGTAACAAGACAACAAGCCTCATCATCATCATCATCGTTCATTCAGCTCCAGATTCCTCTTCCTTGCTCATGAGGCTAAAATGAGTCTTCTTGGGCATGCCATTGCAAAGGGATAAAATTCTATGGAATAGAATAAAACATCATGGCAATTTTTTTATATGAGGCTATATTTCGGAGTCGAATCAAATTGAGACCCATCACTGCTATCCCGATGGCATAATTACACTATAAGGAATGTAATGATTATAATATTACTCTAGACACGGACGGGAAGAGAGTGCACCATATAAATATAATAATTAGTCATTTCAGGTATGATAATTTAGAAATAATTGTTTTCATTATATTTGGTTCTTTAAACAGAGTTAATAGTAATTTCATAACCTGGCCCTGTTTCGCCTATTGTACACGAATGTGATATTCTTCGTCTATTAAATGTGTTATTTTTGTACCACCTTAAATGGAAGAATCTCTTTTGCTTCATCTGGTCCATCTTGATTCTATTTCTGGACGATTGGCGACAAAGATCTTTGAGAAACACTGTGGGAGAAAAATAATAAGATCGCTTTTGTTCAGTTTCTTGTCAAACATGTGTTTCTTAAATGCGGCTGTGGCATTTAATAGGCAACGTATCAAGTCAGATTAATATTGATTTAAATGGACAGGTTTATTATCCCTTCAATGTTTTGAAGCAATATTATATGCATGATTATATGTTATTTTTTGATGCTCCCATCTTGTCCCTCGTAATCACAGTAAACCCTAACTAATAATATAAATATGCTGTAAAAATCTTAACTGCATCATAAATGTTCTTTATTAATCTTTCGTTGGGCTGTCAAATATAATCCTTCAATTATTGAAAGACTGTCAATCATCTTAAGAGGGGCCATTGTTGACGGGTAATATTTACGCTCATCACGATTGTTCTCACGTTTCAGACAGCAGCCGCTAGATGGCGCCAACTGCCGGATTGGTATTCTATGGCTTCTATTTATATAAACTTAAGTTTCTATCTGGAGAAAGTATATCGTTGAATTAATGGCAGTTCAGTTGCAGGTGTATCCTTAAGGATTTTGGACTAATTAGGATATAATATTTTGTCTATTTTATGACCGCATTGTTCATTAGTGTGCGAATAAATTTTTGATAGTAATGAACGCTTACAATAGAGGGCGCAAAAGGTCACTTCAGAGAAATTACGTAAAGTAGGAAAAATCTTACTGCTAACTTATGATAATATTTTAATAAAATTGATTTGAACTTGAGCAACATACCACAATGCAGTAAATGTTTACATAAAAAGACATAATCTTGTACGAATATGCGTGTACTGGTTGTGTTCATTAAATATGAAATTTCACAAGCAGGGTTGCCAATTCTCAAGAGTCCAAGACTCATTAGATACACTATAAACAAGTAGTTTTAAGGAGCGATAAAGTGAATATTATTTGGGTTGAAAGATTAGCATGATCAAGCTATACTTAAAAGCTATACATAAAAATTTTGGTCATAGAAATATACTTATTTATATAGAATGTTCGAGTTTAGGGTCTCTCCGTACAACCCTACATCCAAAGAAATATTGCGGCAAGGCAAGAGGCAGCAGCAGCAGCAGGCAAAGTGGGTAGATCGTCAGGCAGCAAGAGGCAGAGGAGGAGTAGAAAGAAGGGAGTGACTGCAGAAGCAGTAGCAGTGGAGAGAGACAGGCAAGTGCCGCAAGCCAAGGCAGATGGCTCTGTATATATATATGCAGTCAGCAGCGATCTAGGAAAGGCGGAGTCGGTGGCTCACCGTTTTCATCATCACTCCCCCTGTCTCCGCCTGAGTAGCTGGGGGAGGAGAGCGCTCGCATGTAGTAGTTTCTCTGGCGCTCGGGCCAGCTGAATCGGCTGAGCTTGGATTGCGGGACCGTCTTGAGCTCAGGCAGAGTAGGAAAGACGACGAAGAGTCGAAGAGGACGACAAAACCAAAGAGAACTTAGAGAAGAAGAAAACGAAAACGACGACAGAAGAACGGAGTCCGAGATCGTCCCACTCGCTAGTCGCTCGCTCCTCAGTCACTCTTGCTCAGTCAGGTTCAGTCCGAAGAGAAAAGAGAAGAACGAACAACTGGGAACTTGGAAGAGACAGAAGAATCTGAAGAAAAGAGAAAACGACAAGTGGAAGTGGAAGTGGAAGAAGAAGTGAAGAAGAAGAAGAAGAAGTGAAGAAGACTCAGCCAGTGCAGTGAAAGAAGAAGTGAAATTACAGATTCCAATATTTGAGCAGCTCACCGACCAAGACACAAACAAACACACAGCGAAGAGAAATTGTCGTTGCAGCTGTCATCCACTTGCACAGTGGTGGTTGCAGTAAACACATAAAAAGTGACCGGAACAAGCCAAAGTGCATCAATATTGAAGAGTGCCATCCGTGTCACAGACGACAAACAGAGTAGTGTCTTCTTCGTTGGTGCTTTTGAGACTGTTTATCAGTGTGGTTTCCCTCCTTGGTCATCATGTGAGTCCGATTCAGATCCGAGGGTGACGAGGATTTCGACAAAAGAGAAGAAGAATTAGAAGGAACTTCACTAAAGAAGGGTAAGAACAGAGAGAACATGAGGGGAGAAAAGGGGTCCAAAATCGGTAGAGATTAGCATGACAAAATATTGGTTTCACTTCAAAACATAACACACTGTCCTCAAGTCACTTACTCGCTTTACATTTAGAGCACATTCTACGGAACTCATAAGGTCTGAGTACTGACATCGCATCGTACATTGAACAAGATTCTCTTCAACTGTATGATTCTGTCCTTTTTATGAACATATGCGAAATTAGGTTGCAAGAAGAACAAACACAATAATGGCTGCACTTGTCCGAAATAACTAGCTATTCTCATAAGAGTATAATTTTGCATTGCACCGCAACAGCAGTTCTCATTTTTCCCGGCATCCCAATTTCGGTCTCTCATCTGTCGAGCTTTTTTTCTACTCTCAATAACTTCCCTTTTTCCTGCTGGCGATCCAACAATAATGGCATGGTGCTCTCCACCTGAATGTATAATATATATTCACTACAATGAAGAGATGAAGGAGGGGGATTTTCCCGTTAGGCAAATGTTTGTTTCCCCTGCCTTTTATTATAATCAGCCTTTGTTCCGAGACAAGGAGGAGGAGGAGGGACAATTAGCCTGACATGGAGGAGAGCTAAGAGGGATATCGGGAAAAAACAAGCGAGTAGGATCGACCCTAATTGCAGCCACATGAAAGTCTCCGTCATTGTTTGACACCTACTTCTAGTTTCTCTTACAACTTTTGCAAACAACGTTGCTGCCATAAAAACTTTCAGCAAAGGCTATAAACATGCATAAATATTAATGCTCTTCGGGCCTTCGGTTTAGCTTTCATTCCCCTATTCTGACTCATACATTGTCATAGACTGTCCAACTCCTCCTCCTCCCTTCCAATCATTCCTTTGAGTCGGTTGGGAAATGGGAATACTCCTCCAAAGCTATTATTATCATCCTCATAAGAATAGGAGCGGATACCAAAAGCCAAAAGTCCATCTCGATGACTCACATATTTTACAACTGCTGCGTTCTGTAGCTTGGTCACGATTCACTGAATTCTCTTCTTAAAACATCCACAAGATGTTGACGAATTTTTCCCTACCTTGATTAATAATACAGCATGGATTTAGAAATCCGTAGGCAACCATATGCGCCCCTATTTTTCATATCTAAAGCTCTGTGTGGTTCAAAACAACTGTTTCCAGCGTGTATAACAATGATTACGAGTGCAAATATGGAAATCTTATTCGAATGATAGGAATTGCTCTTCAACCCTCTACAATAGCATATTCGAATACGATTCCTTCCCCCTTCTTATTCACCATTTGCTTCGTCCCCTTCTTCTTTGCCGCATACTGCACACCTTTTCCTTCTTCTCCTGAAAAGGCACCTGCTTCACATTTTCAGAGGAAGCTGCCGACGACGACGACAAACACACGCAAGCAGACGGCAAAAAAAACTTACTTGTGTGTAATAACATTGTGCTGACGGAAAGGAAGGGTGAACCGGGAGTATTACTAAAGTTACATATATTGCTTTTAATGGATACATATTGTGATTGATGTAATCCGTAATTCATTGAAAAAGTAATTAAGTAATGCCTGATGAACAATTGTATATTGTGGTTGTTCTCCGTTCAGTGAGCAGAATGTTTGTGCTGCCATTGACAGGGGAGAAAATAATGGAAAAGGGTGAATGTGTTCGTCACATTATGATTATTTCCTTGATTGATACTCTCCGAATGTGAGATTCATTCTTATGATAGGGTCTGGTATGCGCATGCAATGCAAAGGTCATGTCAGCTGGATACAATGTTTTCATCGATAATTCCTTCAAGGGAAAGTTTTCTTTTATTGCTTCGTGCGATTAAAAGTACGAAAGAAATGCTTACAAAACAATAGCATGTCATGATCGAAGCAATATAAAGTTGTTGCATAACATTGTTCTAGCATTATTCTCCTTAATTTACTATGCAAAGTAGAAAGCACACCTTGCCTGCATGATTTTATTACTCTCTCTCTTGCTATTTTCCCTGGGGACCTGCCTTGATTTAGCCGCCTACTTTTTCGCCCTAAATTTGCATAGAACCTTCTTCTACTTCTTCCACGGACTTCCTTTTATGCCATGCGAGTATAAAGCCTATCGTTTGTTAAAAGTCAGAAGAAGAATAAAGTGGGGGCCCATAGCCTAAAAACTTTGGAAGGAGAATATTTCTCTTTTTTACAAGTAGGAGAGAAGAATTCTTAATGCCGCAAGGACTTGACAGGAGGGATAACGGCTCTGTTCCATACGATCACTTTTTGCGACATTAAATACGTCTATTGATCGGCTTAGAACACATTAAAGTTGTCCATTGTCTGTCTAAATGGCACAAAACAGGTGAAGCACCTTTTCCTTCAGTCTCGGATTACGTCGTCTTGTCATTAAACCCTTTTATGTGACAAAAAGTGACGGAAAATCGTTATGAGGGTTTTTATATTTTTGACCCTTTTTAATGTTCACTCTTTTCGTGTTTTCTCCATCTTCCATTTCTTGTCGCATTAGCTTTTTAACTTTCTCTTCCTGAGTTGAGTTGGTGAAAAATAGCCACCCAGCCAAACATTTCATTGCATAGCCGCCCTGCCAAACATTTCATTGCAAACTCAACGCACTCCCCATATAGTGGCATGAGTTTGTTATTTAAATACGACAAATTGTAAATAAAACATTGATGAGCTTATTCTGGCCGGGAAGAGTGAGATACCGAAAATAGCGAAATAATACTGTCGGCAAAAAGAAATTGCGCATTTTTTCCAGCACAGTTGAGACCGAGAGGAGCAAATTAGTCATTCTTTTATATTTCTTACTCCCATCTCTCCTTTAGCGGTTTCAAAACGAGCAGCGTGTAAGTGAAAATGCTAAGTAAGGCACAAGAATGCGCTTCATTTTTAAACGAAAAGTCAAGGTACATTAAGGAGAAAACTGGGGCACGATTTTCTTCCCTTTGTTTCTTGTACCACCGAGGTCATACTACGTGGCCACAGGGATATTCAATATCAATGGATGATGCGAAATGTATCAATAGAGCGTGAAAGTTTTCAAGAGATGGATCGCTTTTTCTCGCGGACAAAAAACGTGGCTCTACATTTCGCGATGCCGATGAACGGACTTCCGGTCACGCAACCTCGAGGTAAACACGCGCCACGATTTCCGGTCGTGTTTTCTTGAACTGAAAAAGGAAAAGAGTGAAACTTAAACCAACAATACTGGCCCTCTCG
>LR142270.1:0-10769 GCA_900659605.1 Tisbe holothuriae | reverse complement strand
ATTAACAACGTATATTATATTAATTACGTAGAAGACATTTTCAGCATCATAACGAGCAATATTGTGGCATATTCTGGCGATTAAAAGACGTCCAAAACCATTTTGGTTCAAGTAAGTGCCTTTAAATGCTACCTCTGGGTCATTAATATATTTTTGTCTGACAACAGGCTGCATTTCTGACATTTTATGTACTAAAACCATGATTTTTAGGGTTAACTTCAACACAGTGCATTGTCCAATGGTCATCACAGTGGGTTCAAAAATAATTTCATATAAAATTTCCCACTCTATTTTTTTACTTTTTTTACTTCATAAGCATAATTCTAACATGAAGTATAGCCAAGATATTAACGTTCTTAATGTCGCATTTAAAAAAAACACCCTATAGTTTGAACGAAATAAATCCTCATTATAAATACATTGACTTGTAGAGATGTGCGGTTCCAGGATTTTTGGCGGATCCAGTTCCGGATCCGTGAATCCGGATATGTACACACAATTTTACACAATAAACAACTAAAATCAAACAAGGCTTAACCCCAAATGTACGTACCTAGATCACACAATTTTGAATGAGTTTTGTAACTTTTATTTCGTCAACCTCCAGTTAAAACCGCTTCTACAACATTGGATCCGCACCCACTTGATCTAAACTTTAAATAACTTGGATTCCGGATCCGCATCCAGGTACCCGCACAGCTCTATTGACATGTTTCCTGACCTGGTCCAGAAACATCCACAGCAATAGCCGGACTCTGCACCCTCTTCTCCGCTCCCTTGATCATGTTGATGGCGGCGCATGCCCATGTTCCCTCATGAGCGTAGGTCACATTGCTCAACTCAAGTCGCTTTCCGATGCCTTTGACGTAGACTTCACCATCAGAACTGCTGGAACCTATCCGAACCTAGATTTAAATACATTGACTTTTTTACTTACTTGTGGAGGTCCAGTAACATCCACAGCAATAGCCGGACTCTGCACCCTCTTCTCCGCTCCCTTGATCATGTTGATGGCGGCGCATGCCCATGTTCCCTCATGAGCGTAGGTCACATTGCTCAGCTCAAGTCGCTTTCCGATGCCTTTGACGTAGACTTCACCATCGGAACTGCTTGACCCTATCTGGACCTAAAATGACAAATATTTACTTTAGTGCTGTTTTATCTTAATGTATTGTAATCATATATATATGATTGTAATGGAGTTTAATTCACTGCCTTTTAGCTTTACAAAGTGCTCGATGGCTGCACAAGAACCTTTGGACCTATTTCCCCAGCATAGCATGCCAAATTCATATAAAATGTCAGATCATTTGTTATGCATGATTTATTTAATCTTTCATACAGGAATATCCTGGACTAACATGATGTTCGCAAAAAAAAACAGAACTTGTGCCATAATTCTTAAGAGCCCTCGCAGACTGGCAACTTTGATTGAGAGCGTGTCAGAGTCTCCGACAGAGTTGCAAGCGCGGCAAAAGTAGGATGTGTAATATCAACTTACCTTTTGTAACCACTCAAACTTTGGTGTCGGGTTCCCATCCGCAGAGCATTCCAACAGCTCCCTCTCCCCAACCGTCGCCTGGAGGTTCCTTGACGGGGTCGTCCTCAGATTCCTCGGCTCATAGAGGACGTCGAATGTGATGGAGAGCTCATCAGAGTCTCCGACAGAGTTGCGAGCGCGGCAAAAGTAGGTGCCGCCGTCGCCCTGGCGGACGGGTTGGAAGCGGAGGACGGCGACGTCACTGTAATTGTGGAAATAATTTAAAAATTGAGTTATTATGGCATGTTAGTAACCTTACAGATGTTGAATAAAGGGTAGCTTTGCAAAGGTAGTACCAGGAGAGGAGGACATTGGAAAATGGAATTGAGTTGTAAAACTGTAACCATTGGTGTGAATGTAACCTAACCATCCTGATAATAAATGCGATTACCACAGTAAAAAAGGGGTAGCTTGATTGTTTCAGCACATACTGTCTTCATATAAATATAAAAGTAAAACTGAGAATATCTTGATATGTCTTGAATGTTTTCCAGGCTAAAGTCTTATCGTGTAATGCGTAAATTAGGGCGGAAAAACCGCATCATCAAGCAATAAATAAGATATATTTCTGTTGAAATTATGAGTACCCGACGTATTGTGGCTAGTAGCTAGCAAACTTACTCATACAACCCCTCCTTCCCCGATTTCCTCCAATACACTTTTGGCTCTGGATTCCCCTCCGCCTTACATTCCAGCTCCAGGTTATCCTTGTCCGCCTCCAGATCATACAACTCATCGCCTCTGTGGAGGGACACAATTGGCGCATATTGGATGTCAAGGCGAGTCGCAGTGTCCCGGCTTTTACGAGAGTAGGCCTCATGGACGCTGACACATTTGAGCACCTAATGAGAAGTACAGAATAGCGATTAATTTTGCCCTTTCAAGTCAAGTTTTAACAGAAAGAACCGATCTAACTACAATAGTCAAGGTTAGTTGATTACAGGGTGTTTTTTATATAGTGTCCTAAAGTATTGCCCCAAAAATGGCCTAAAACATGTCTTAATCAAAGTACCTATGAAGTAAAAAAATACAGAGCAGATCAGGAAATTTTATATGGACCCCTTTTACTTTCACTAATGTTGCTCTTATTTATGGCTTGAGGGCTCTGAACTGAAGGTGCTTTTTCAGGCCCTGCCAGTTTTGAAGCCTAATTTTGCAGCCCTCATTTTGGAAGGCAGGATACACAATCCATACAGAAGCTATTATCTTAGTAAAAATTACTTAATATGCATATAAAATTTATTTTAAAGACATTTTACTTCAAAAAGATTTTTGTTAAACCTTCCATAGCTTCAAGAAAGGAGCATACTTGAAATGGAGTGGTTGGGGATGCGTACTTGTATGGTCAGATAATTGTTTGGACAAGCTCTAGCTAAGGAATTGTGTGGTCAGAGAATTGTATAGTCAATCCAAAATGGCCGTCGGCTAAGAAAAGGAATTGTTTGGTCAGGATTTGTCTGGTCAAAAGAGTAGTTCAGGAATTGCCTGGTCACTCTGAAAAATATCATTCCTGCTCATATTTCAATATGAAATATTATTTTTTTGGCAGTGTGTGTATCTTTGTAAATTAGGTAGGACCTATGAGTGGGACTAATATAACTTAAAACAGCAGCTGTATGAACAAGTAATGATCATCAAAAAATGCTTACAATGTCAAATATGGACTTACTTACATTTTAATTATTGTGTCAAATATATCAGAAGATCTCTATATTTTGCTCCTAACCTGAAAAGGATATCATTACTCTGCCAAAATTTGCTGCATTTTTTTAAATCAAAGGTACGAGGGCCGTTCTGGTCAATATGCAAATTGGTCCAGAAATCAAGGTTTAATCAAAAATTGTTGTGAAACTAAATCATTTCCTAGTAATTTGTGTGTTAAAGTTAAAGAAGATGTTCATGAACTAAATGAGAAAATGGAAGAAACAAATGAATGCCAAAACATGTGCTCAGTTTGAGGTTCAATGCATGACTGCTGATTTTATTCTTTTTCCTCCTTCAAATCAGGGACACAACAAAGACATTTCTATGCAACTTAGCAACACCACCCAGACCCATATCACATTTTATGACCTTATTATACAATATGATAACATACAGAAGTATTCATCTTAATTGTATACTTGTTTAATGTTCTTAATTATAATGTCATAGATGTCATATTCCAATTATATTACACATTTCTTGATGTTATTTTTCTGCCTCATATCATCCCTACTCAGACAGCAATATCTCAAAAAGAGAGGGGAACTCAAATAGTACTCAACTCAAAAGAGATGCCAAGACAATAATTTCGACAATTTGACTCTTTTTGAGTTGATGGAATGCCACCATTAGGCCACTTTTATCATATTAAACTGTGTACCAGAGCAGTTTTAGAAGAGCATGTAGCAGTGACCCCATCCAAAAAATGGGCAGTTTTTGTACCCAAAACAAGGCCCGTTAGGGTTTAATAAGCCATGCCAAAGAAATTGTACTCGGATGCATATTAATGCCATTTATGACCAAAATGTCTACTGTAACTTAAAACCGACCAGGAATCCAACTTGACCTGAAAATTATATATCCAAACATTCTTCTTGCAACCCTGTAATAATATGCAGTTTGATAATATTTGACAAATCAAAGTCAATTATCACATGGATCTCAGCTGACCAGACTAATCCAGAAGTGAGCTGACCAACACATTCCCAGAGTTCATATGTGTCCATACAATTCCACAAGTACTGCTGTCCACACAATTCCTTTTCCATACAATTCCTGAAGAAATACATGTCCAGACAATTCTCTGACCATACAATTACAGCAATCCAAGCATTAATTTCCAGATGTATTATGTACCCTAG
Organism: Tisbe holothuriae; assembly: GCA_900659605.1. NCBI lineage: Eukaryota > Metazoa > Arthropoda > Copepoda > Harpacticoida > Tisbidae > Tisbe > Tisbe holothuriae. The sequence continues at coordinate 6,383 of LR142270.1, read as the reverse complement.
ACCCTACCCATATAAAATTTCCTAATCTGCTCTACATTTTTTGACTTCATAAGCATTTGCAAAAAGATACGTTTAAGGTGAGTTTTGGGCCAAAACTTTAGGACACTATAAAAACACCCTGTAGTTTTCTTTGGCTCTTTGGAAGAGTTACAATTTTGGATAGAGGACTCTTATCATTTGGAAAGTCGAGTACAATATGAAGACCCATCCCAGGATATATTTCCAGCTATCTTTAAATAAGCATTTAGCATGTATACAGGATCAATAGGTATTAACAGTGATTTTTTTCACGGAAAGTGTAGTTTTCAACCTCAAAACCTCCCCATTGAAATTACATTCAGCCGAATTTTGCCTTAAATAGAAATATTCTTCTCCTTAATATCCTACCCTAAAACATTTTTTTGTTTTGACAGTCACTGTGTTCTGTTGATCAGCTTGTAAGCCAATGTATGGAAGTATACAAAGCAAGTGAGTTCATGAACCGATTTCTGAATTGCGGCTTTTCCGAGTAAACAGGCTTGACAGATTTGCATTGATATGAAATATATCTTGTTGGAGCCTAAAAAGATATTTAAATATCTTTGAAAGATGCCATAAACGTCGAAAAAGTTCTGCTGAACCAGTAAGAAATGCATATTATCTCGCGCAGGCATGAACATCTTCAATAATACAACATAATCCTGGAAAGAAACTCCGTGTAATAATATGGTCTACAATCTGCTGAAGCCAGTCAAATAGAAATGTAAAACTATAAAATAATGATTGCTTTCATTCATGTATTTGCAAATTAGGATGAGGTCAAATTAAACGGTCCATTTTATGACACGAAACAGCTAAATCAATATTAATAATAACACACAGTGTAATTGTTTTTACGTGAGACAATAATTATTTAGAAAGTTAATATATCGGCTAGGTTACATTTTAAAACTACACAGTAAAAAAAATTAAAAGTGGGAAAATTTCACCTAGGATGAATAATTTTTAATGTTGCGGTGTCAAATTTAACCCTAAAATCATAGCATTCTAAATATATAATATGTCAAAATTGCACCCCGTTGTCTGGTTTGTAATGTCGCAGTTTAATACAAACACCGTGTACATCGTGCATTCTTCCACATTAAAATTAAATATTCTGACGTGAGTTGCTTTGAAAAAAGGGCCCACCTTTTACTGACAAACAGAAGTTGCTAGTTCTTGTTTTACTTATTATAAGACTTAGTAAGGTAAATATAACCTTACAACTCTTTTGCGGTAGTCTCGGTGCTGAGCACTATAATTATTGTTGGTTTTTTCCTGCTGAGAGTTCACTTCGTATCATAATATCCTGAGTCTCTCGCTGAAAGGATCCTGAGAGCCATCCTACGAACTCCTACACGGCAAGTGTGTGTGTGCAAGACAGGAAAATAAGAGAAAATATTTGCTATATTTATATAACCTAACCTAACTAACCCCTTAATATTGTGCCATTTGTTGTTGTATTACATATTTAACTTCTAAAGTCGGTTTTTTTCTCCTTTTTTCATGCTAATCGAAAGATAAATCGAAATTTGAAATCACTTTTGTATAGCAATTTTCTATGCCCTCATTTTAAAGTAATTTAGCATTGACATAAAGATTATATTATAATGGACTCTAACACTGAAGTAATCGATTAATGGACTCTAACACTGACAGTTATCGATTTAATAACTAATTGTCAATGCAAAATATTTTTTTTTCAGTTTGATGCCATCATGACTGATGGCAATAAACTCACTAAATTAAAGACCAATTTTATCTCATTTTGTGACTCAACGGCAGTGCATGGATTCTCATACCTCTTTAATGGAAGACATAAGTAAGCTCACTATTAAACCCAACCATGTAAGGCAAGGCCTTAGTAATGGTATTAGTTTAACATGACAATAACTAATTTTTCAGAAACAATAAGAAAATTGGCTGTAAGAAGTAAGTTTTGTATATGTAAGTTGAATTAAAAAGTTGACACTTTTGAAAGCTATTAGCTCTGTAAACATAACGTAACTTTTTCCCAGTTTTGAGACCATTCTTTGGTCAGTGATTGTTGTGGCGGCCTTTACATTTGGCTCTGTAATGATAAACAATGTCCTTGGGGAATGGCTTGTATCGCCAGTGGAAAATGTCATTAACAGTCACCACTATGATCCGGGAGAAGTGCAGGTATTTAGTGACCATTTAAACTTACATATTTTGTTAGATTGCTGCTTCTGACAGTGGCATACAATTCAACTTGGGATGTTCAACAAACGTTACGGGCCGAAGCACCATAATGATTTTAGATTACATTCAAATTCAGGCAGTTTAGCAACTATGAGTACAGTAACTCTAATGTGATTTCTCAAAACAGAAAGTCTTAAAGGGTGATTTTTGGCTCATTTTTTTATTTCAAATATCATTACTACTACTCAAGGGGCAAAACTTTTGTCAATGTATATTTTTGATAGCTGATATAACTGAGGTGTAATTACATCTGCATTGCTAGTTTTCACTTTCAAGAAAATATTTTCTACCCTGTGCGTCACTTTTTCTTGACTTTGACCTGCTCTAATGGGCACTTAATGTTAAAATATTCAAACAAGAACTACTTTTCTGTAATCAGCATGGTCTAAAGATACTGTGTGCAAAAATTCACAGCAATCAGAAGGTGTTCAATTTTAATTTTCACTTTTGAGAAAATATTTTCTCTTTGGCAGACAGGTAATAGCTAATCAAAAGTGAAAAACTGCCATTAATTATATAATTAATGAGTCATTAGGCATAATTATATAAAATAAAATGTTTAAAAATTCTATACTCCAAATTCAGTAAGAAACAATACAATATTATGTGTTTGATATAGTAAACCCAAAGCAAACAGTTTTTGGCCTCTCCTGAACATTAGTTTTTGCAGCCATTTCAGACTTTCTGTTTTGTAAAACACTGTAGTAATCATGATCCAAATCCGATTTCGCTACATATCGGACCATATTAATGTTCAGCTAAAAATTGGAAACACAAGTTGTATGTATTACCAAAAGGCTACATTCATTTTAAGACATTTGCTGCCACTTAGCAATATAAAATCCGATAAATAAAAAACCCTCAAATCACTCAATAGAGGTATCTGATCCAAATCAATCGTAAATGGCAGCAAATATCAAAATAAGTTATTTGGATAGTCTAGCATTTCCTTCTAGTTCCCCACTCTATCCATATGTGCAAAACAAGCAGTCGACAAACTCAACCTTCCGGTAATATTCCTCAATAAGCTCAAATTACTGTGTGATGACTCAGAGAATAAATGCACAGAGTAAGTTTAAATCAGGGATTACATTATTTCAGTCTCAATAATGATTACTTTACAGAATTCAGGAACTTAGACATTCACAATATTTTAAAGACTTTTTCAAACAGACTGAGGAGCAAATTGAAAATAATGTGGATTTAATCCGTAAGTATCAATGGTGCAATCATACGTAAAATCTCGTATCGTAAAATCTGGAAAGGCCTGTTTAAAGGATTTTTTTATACTTTTCAGAGGGTCACTTTCAATGGAAACAATACACCATAGAAGTAACACTTAACATTATTGTTGAAGGTAGGTTTACTTTTCCTATTTTTTAAATACACAACTGTTTAATGTAGATTTAGTAGTTCCTAATACTATACTGTTTTATTTAGGCGAATTTGAGAGTTCCTTCCTTAAGTCTATATTCTCTGAAATTGTGTATAAAGTGATGGGCAAAGCAATGCTGCCTATAACTCAAGGTAATTTATAATTATAAATTATTATAAACATAACATTGTGGTCTTATCAAATTGATTTTTACAGACGTAATTTTTATATTTATTTATAGTCCTCAGATTGAAATGGTAATTGTAACGAAATACAATTTTTGGGCAAGTAATTGTAATAGCAGTTTACTCAAAAATAATGTCATTTAGTAATATTATGCTTGCAGTCATACCCTACTACACTGTGTTTTTTTTTAAATGCGACATTAAGGCTGCTCTGAAAAGGAAGTAATTTCCTCGGAGTTCACTCTCAAAAAATATCCTCAAAATCCTCCCGAAAAACGCGAGTGCGAGGAGAAAAATCTGGCCATGCTGCTTGTGCGCGGGCGGGGAAAATAGCAAAATCCTCTGAGGATCCTCTGAGAAAAGGAGGATACTCTGAGTATCTTCTTGAGATTCCTCCAGGACCTGTCTGGGAGCAGCCTAAGAACATTAAAATCTCGGCTATACTACATGTTACAGCTATGCAGCTTATGAAGTAAATGAAAATTAGGCTGCCTCATAAATATATATATCCAGTGACGACCATTTTTTGTTACCACAGTGATAAAATTGACCCTAAAAATCATGGCTTTCAGTTCATAAAATGCCATAATCACATTGTGTTACTTTTAATCTCCAAAAATATGCCAAAAATCCCTTTCTTCTGCATAATCCTGACATTTTAATCAAATTTACAAAAAGCATAGGCAATTATTAAAGTATTTTCTATTAATATAAATCTCCAAGGCACTGTGGACTGACTGAAAATGTGCTTCTAAATTCTTTTTGTACAATTGTCTTATTAAGATAAACCTTCATGGGAATTTGCCAGCCTGTCCTCAGAGCTGACTATACACAAAAATGATACCCTGACTTCAGTGTTGTTTAATGAACAGTTACAAGCCAAATATGTATATTTTAAATGTTTTATATAAAATTTCCTACTATTTTTGTTAATATTTTATTTCATAAGAACATTGATATTTCTTTGTTTTCAAAAATGCATAAAATTCGAGCATTACTAGCTAGTAATTGTAATTCTGGAGCACAAAATCGAATTTGAAATGTTCAAAACTACAGAGATCCATGGAATCCCAGTGAAAATATTCTCGCCCAATTAGCTACTTTACAGGAGGAAGGAAAAACGTTTTAAAGTAGTTACATAGAATATATTACAGTATTAATAGTATTAAAATGAAGCAGACAACCCAGAGAATGATGCCATGTCAAATAATTATGATATTATTAGCTAATTAATGTAGTAATTAAGCATTTCATGCTCAAAAAAGTATCGGGAAAGGAATAAACCATCAAAACCCAGTGAAAGTTTTCTTGCCAGCTGAGCTGAGGGCTGAGCTAGCCAGGCAGACTAGTGCAGAGCTCAGTCAGCTGAGGGGGCAAGAAAACTTTTTGATGGTTTATTTTCATGCTGAGAAAGTTGTAATTAAACCCTCAAAGCAAGGAAAAAACTTTCCCACATAATTATCTTGAGTAATTATGTATTAATGACCATTAATTATGTCTTTATGTTGTAGAGCTCTCTTTGCTCTATAGGCAGGACCAATTTCCCATTTTGGCATAGTATGGCGAGAATATTTTCACTGGGTTTTGAGGGATCACTGTAGCACTGTGTATAAAGAAATGCGGTAAAGACTGTAAAAATTTAATTTCCACCAAATTACATTTAATAACAAAGTACGGTACGTTAAGGGTTGCCAAGTTATGCACTAGGGGTTTAAAATGACATTCTGGCAACCCTGGCTGTATAATTGAATTGTTTAAATGTATGAAAGATGTTTATAGTGTAACTTTTTGAGACAAACAACTTATGCAATTTTGATTGGCCTCTCTGTTTTTGCTTTACGAAAAAAGTGTCTTTGTTTAAGGGAGGATTTGCTGAAAAAAATCCTGGAAATCCTCCATCAAACAAATAATGAAAACTCGATCTAACAGAAAATATTATAAAACAAAATATTTGTATCATCCAAAACTACATACTATGCTTGAATTAAAGTGCCACTTTATTCAATATCACAATTTTGATGGTTCTTCAAAGTTTGACCGGCATCTGAAAAAAGGTTCTTTGTTTGATAGACGTGGGTTGAGTGTAAAGTTGTACACAGACAGTTGCTTCATTGCATTGAATATTTCTGAGATTTTGTACGATGTTCACTACATAGTAGAAATCCGATGTCTGAATCCTAATCCAAAATTGACTTTGACTATTTTTTGATGTCCGAATCCGAATTTGACTGTCGGTTCAAGTTTGGTATTTGCAAAACCTTATTTTAAATAAGTACTCATTGAGTGTAAATCAGTACATCATTTTACTACATTATGTATTAATCAAAAGACAATAACCTACTATTAATGTAAGGCAATACATTACATTATTACTACAATGATCTTAGAGCTTTCATACTTTTTTCCGGCATATTATAACTCCTCTTAAAGCACACAAGATTAAAGCAGACCCACACTGACCTGATTGGTAGAACGATGTGTTTCTGTGATGTGTTCTGGAGAGCAATATGTACAGGGCTTGGTATAGAGTAGTACATTGTTTAAACCACACCCAGTTCTCTGGGGAAAAACATTTTCCCCGT
>LR142269.1:0-10772 GCA_900659605.1 Tisbe holothuriae | reverse complement strand
TACGACAGAACTTGTTTGCAAAGGGTGGGGTTAAAATGGTATAACAGCACGTTATACTGACCAAAAATAAGCTTTCAGCCAAAAGGAAGATCCACATTAATTCATGCACATATAAAATCACGCTTGCCATTGTATTCACGTACAAAACGATTTCCCCTCCACTCGCATATGCAATATTATATTCAGTCGTATTTACGATACGGACGGAAAGGAGGGTTCTCCTCACGCAATAAAAATACGACGACGTTGAAAAGGAATTCACGATGATGATGGTCAGATTTTCTCTTCTTCTTCGTCTCAGATACGCATTCAGTGCGTAAAGCGAGCTGTGACGCAATCCGGAGATATTAAACGCGCGCGGCTTTCATCATCATCTTTCAATGATTGAGAATAATAATGTGAAAAGATTTTAGCACCTTTGTATGTGAGCAAAATCTTTTGTCTCTTTGGGAGAGAAACTCGGAGGAGAGTGAAAAGAGTTTTTAAGAATAGAAGGGGAAACGAACCGTTGTTAAGAAGCAGACAAAAGTGTAGCCTAAATATTTGACAAAGAAGAGAGTCTAACGATAGCAGATGACAACATTGCGGAGAGAGGAGAGAGTTGTAAATTTTGCCTTTTCTTTGTTTGTTCCTCTTTAAAAAAAAGCCACAAAACTCAATTGACAAACTACCGACAATTGCAACTCTTCCATTTCACACTTGAACAGTCTTTTCGTTCTTTGTTTTCTTACCTTTGGGCATTCCGCAGGGCGCTTTTGTCCTCACATTGTCAAGGAAATCCAGATCATACTGTCGCGCCGGCGGGAATGTCAACCCTACGTGGGCTGTGACGCCGGCCAGGAGGCACGCCAGCGGCAGGAGGGTGAGCGTCAGGGATGCCATTTTGTTCACTCGGATGTGTTAATTAGGGCTGGGGAATGTTTAACTTCTTGGTGACATTGTTTTGTGTGTTTATCACGCACTGGACTCGTCTGGAAAAGAGAGAAATAATCCATTATTAGTGCACATTCAGAACTACGTAACATACAGGGTGTTTCATAATTCGTGTCCTCATTACAAATACTAATAGCTCACTTATGATTCACTTTAGAGCATCTCTTATGAAGTAAAGAAATATAATTTAGAGCGGGAAATTTTATATCCACTATTGTTTTTACCCACTATGATGACTATTTTATAGAACCACTGTGCTGAATTTAACCCTATAATTTAGGTTTTCAGTACATAAAATGGTGTTAACTCACTGCTTTGTCTGAAGTATTGAGTCACAAGTCACATTTAAGTACTCTTAAAGGTATAAAAATGTTATTTAGTGCTTTGGAGATATATACTAACATGGTGAATATTATGTTTGGCCATCATTTCATCATAATAATTGGAGGTTGAACACTTGAAATCATCAAAATTGGTTAAAAAATCAGTTCAGTCCTTCAATTAATGGCAATTTATGGGTATATTTACTAACTAAGGGTCACATTGGTTTTTATTTTCTATTGAATTATGCATTTCTGGCATTGCTGAAAACAAATATTTTCATTTACAAGCATTTACACCCTGAGTATGAATGTTTTCAAAATTAGGATATCTCAATACTTGGCAAAACTGGCTGCAGAACTGAAAAAGCACTAAAATTGTACCTCAAGTTGTCAGTCGTGTAACATTGTGTGAGGGCCTAAAATACTGAGTGATAATGAAGGCTTTATATAAAATTTCCCACTCTAAATTTGACTTCTTTACTTCATAAGAGATGTGCTAAAGTGATGCACAAGAAAAAGAAAGTTGTTAGCATTTGTAATGAGGACACGAATTATGAAACACCCTGTAGAAATTAATAAAATGATTAAGTATACTTCAACTTTGCCCTAAATTCATGACTTTGAGACTTGCTTTTAAACGTAGCTTCGAGTTTTATATTTGAACACTATGGTTTTATTTGTATATTTTCATGATGATTTTGGTCACGAAATTATCTCCTTTAACATCGTGAGATATTTTAATATTCTTCATTCGTTGAGATCTCTTCAAAATAAAGCTCAAAAATACTCTTCGCGTGTTTGAAAATCTCATCTATGTTTAACGAGGAAACTGCGAATCTTGTTTTTCTTCGTTGCAACACTGATAATGTTAATTAACGTGCCGTGAGAACCGACCTAAATTCGAGAAACACTTCTCACTATTCTTTGAATGGAGTTACGATGAGTAAACTAGGGCGAATTTTTTATTACAAGTGCTAACTTTATACATTTTTAAATATTAAAGAACTCATTAAGTCTTAAAAATATGAAGTTCAACTTGTAGAAATGTGTGATCATGTGAACTAACGTGTAACACTAATCAGACTAGTCAATTTTAAACCTAAATCATTTAACTATCCTTGCTAAAAGTTGCATAATATATCTTTATATGCAAATAGAAAGCCATCTTAACCTCCCTCCAACTGCTTATAAATAGGATTAAGCAGATGCTAATTATCCTTTGATGGCAAGTCGTGCTTGAGCTTCAATAATGTGCAATTAAAACACGATCACGATTTTGATCTCATAATCATCTCATGTCGAAGGCATTAAATGCTGCTGATCGTCTAATTGGAGCTTATGCAGAACGGTTGATTTATGTGCAAATAAAAGGCGAAGGTGAAAGATCTGGATGGTTTTGACAATGGGAACATACTAGATATTCCAATAATGCCTATATTTAATGTACTACTAGAAGTTATAGTCACCTAACAAGAGTATATAATAGTATTGAGTTACGCGACAAACCCCTTCACCATATAGTAAGAAATAATTCTATTTTATAGCATTGTAGTGTCCTAATCCACGGTCAACTTTCACCCCCTGTGAGAGTGTATTTATTAAATGCTCGATTCAAAGTCACTTTCCCGGAACGGACTGGAAATGCCAGAGTTGGAAAATAACGATAATATTTGTAAATAAGGAAACTCGATTTCCAGCGTAGATAGAAATCGTGCGTCACCGTCATTAACCCTTTTTGGTTCTGTGTGGACACCACATATTAGATTTAAAGGGCAAATACATCTCGAAATTGTGGTATAACGATACTATTAAATAACACTTGACTGTGAAATGGTGAACTAAACAGGCAATGTTTTCTCGTTTTAAACATGCTTTGTTGTCCTTCTTGCCCTTTTCCAAAGGATATTTATAAGAAAAATCCCCCGTAGTCATTGTCTATACGGGTATGTTAATTAAACCAGCATAACCCAAAAGGGAAAACAAAGCAGCTTTATTCTAATCATCATTATATTCTCCATATGATATTATGATTAGAACGTTTTCTTGCTGAGCCATGTGACTACTGGAGAGGGGAAAAATGTATCCTTGATCTACATAGGCGACGACGACTCTATATATTCAATATGGTCGCCCACGGGCTGCTCAGGAGAGATAGAAAGGTCTCCTTCTCTCTCTCTCTCTCTCAAGGTTGTAGGAATAGTCAAAGGTGCATTTCTTTCGGAGATATATTCAGGCCTTCTCACATCGATGGAAGGAAAATGGCATAATAATAACATTACGAGAACCAGTCTCTGAGTTGATGAATTGGGTCTGCTACGTGGAAATGCAGTTATATGCAGATGAAGGGAATGGTTAATCCGATTTAAGAGGATTTTGAGGCTCGAATTTGACTACGTTCGGGTTCTTTTACAGACGAATGCATCCTAGGATGTACGTGGTGTAAATATAAATGAAAGTGTATTTAATTTTGAATCTTACTGGTGGACGTCCAATATCCATATGTAAAAGTAAAAAAGCGTCCGTATCTGTATTTCATGTCCTATTTATATGCACTAATCAGTAACAACAATTTGTCTGAAGAACACTGTTACCGTTAACTGGGAGCAAACGATCTACCATTCGTTGCCACTGCCACCATTGCGGTTTACTTTTAAACGGATCTGTTACAACGTTGCCAAAGATTTATAACTTTTGACAGACTGTCTGACTCCGTTTTGAAGCTTTAAAACTGAGATATATATCTACAATCTACCCGTTATTACATTTCATTGTCGCTATAACCATGAAGAAGAGAATGCAAAAACCACATTGCATTTGTGTTGAATTATAATAAACTTTATGCACACTGCGAACAACAAAAAGTAGCAGACAATACATTCATGAAGTCCCAAGTTTTGTATGTTAGAGATCAAATATATAGATTAAAACTTACAATAAAAGGAATTTGTTTTGCAAAATTTATATAAATGCACAAAATTTTATTGTCAGCCGTCATGAATTGCACATGAGATCCTTTTACTCCCTACTCCACAGTGGTTTACTAAGGCTTTTTGCAAGCCACTGTGCATTCCTACTTTCACCCGACCGTAGCTTCTTCCATGACCAAACGAATGTGGGAAATTAGACATCATGAAATGAGACAAGGACATTTTTAACTCTCTCCGACGGTTATTTTCTTCTTCACTGAGCAATACTGTCCAAAATTGGACCTAATTCACTCATTTATATGTGTTAATACATTATAGCTTATTTATAATCTAATTTGCTTACTGTGTCTGACTAAAAAAAACTCTGACATTTTCCGGCCAAAAACGATTTGACCATTGACTAAAATCCGTCCATTCTTATCCAGGAAACAGCTTCGTGCCATGTGAAAAAAGGCACACGGAAGAAAAAGGAATTCTGACTCCAGGCCATTGTAATGTAGCATCCGGAATGTAAAATGCTCACGTTACATGGCAAAATAAGAGACAATGCCATGCTATCGATTGCATTTAAGAGTATTTTATGCGTTTGCAATGATGTACGAAGGCCTTCCATAGAGTTATATGCTGTTAGAATAGGTCATTGGGACTGAAGTAGCAGCTGTCTGTGGTGCCCCACGCCCAAATATTGTCATTGATCTTGTGTCGCCCACTCATTTTAAAAGATCGTATCGGAAAGAAATTGTGAAACGATGGAAACCCTTTTTCGGAACTTGGCACGAGGACACTAAACTGTCATTTGCTTTTTGACTGTAGGGTGGTCTGAGTTACTCTAAATATTGAAAACTACTTTTAGTTGTTTTCAAAAATCTTTAAAAGCTACTGAATGATCTCAAAATTAGTTAATTATTGACTTAAATTAAAAGTGTCCTTTTTTGTTTATTTACAGTAGAAAAGTATCCATGCCGAAATAAATGTATTGTAAAGTAAACTCAGTCGCATACCAAAAATCCATGACATAAATTCCTTTTTCCCCCTCTTGAAAAGAAAGTCCAGAAATGTTTGCACAGCTGCTGGACGACACAACATGCGAAAACTGGCCATTGCATAAATACTTGACTGTGAGGTCATTTTACGCTTATATCTGGACACGAACACACATTAAAGCAGCCTTAAGACGACCATTTTTATCCGTTATATTTTCTACACCTGAAGCATCCAGTTTTTTAAGCTTTATCTTCAAGGGACTTGTTAACGAGATGGCTTTGGTTTAAATGTCACAATGAAAGTTTTTATGGATGCCCCGGGCGGAGCAGGAAAATGTGAAGTGCTTTAATATTTATCACGAATATACGCATTGCCGGCATTGACTAGGGATGCCAATTAATTTTGTAGAAGTTTAGATTAGAGCTGTGCGGATCCTGGATTTTTTGACGGTATCGGGTTCGGGTACGGATCCAAGCAGGATCCGCGGATCCGGGTCGGGTACGGGTACGGATCCATAGAGCTTATACACTACATAAAATGAAGTTCTTGAAATGGCTGTCAGCTTACTCTGCGTACACTAGCTGCAGCCTTCTATCTGCAGTAATATTACATTTTTCAAACACCTTTGAGTACAAAGCCTTCATGTAGTAAGTGGACAAGTTTTTTTTCTTTTGCTTCATTAGGATCTGTACCCGGATCCGTACGGATCCAAGAATTTGACGGAACCGGGTACGGATCCTGCTAGGATCCGCGGATCGGGAACGGATCCGGGTACCCGCCGCACAGCTCTAGTTTAGATCCCCAAAGACCATTAAAGGTGTAGAGAAGTTTACTTTACAAATATATTGTTCAAAACAAACCTTCTAAAATGACTTTGCTTTTGTGATTACCCAGGATATCCTTACAGCAGATTGTAGTGTTAAACAATCGTTTGTTGCCGGAAATTAAGTCAAATTGAACCAAGGAGGAGTTTGCAAAGATAATAAAATATTATTGTAGATTAAGATCGCACCTGAATATATTTTGCAATGGAGACTAATTTGAGAACAGCCGTTTAGCTGTTTGAGGAAGGAAGGAAAACATGTTTATTTATTTTTATGCTTGCAAAAGTTCAAATTTGTTTTTTTCAAAGCTGCACTTTTGTGCAATGTCCAACGACTCCAAATGCAACAGTTATCGTCACCAGGCCTTAACAAAATTATCGTTACCAGTTCACACGACCGTTTTTCGTTACCGTCACACAAACAAGTTTGTACACCAGGAGGGTATAATTTTCCAGAGTCGCCTTGAGCGAAAATTAAACCTTAAATGACATTTCACCAAGCGCCGTTGCTTCTATTGTTGTTATTGTTACACTTTTTGTGTAGTTCACAGGCGAATTAAGTCCATTAGGGAATATATTTTCAACTACTGTAGCAAAATGTCATAATTGGGGTGGGGGTCCAAATAGCCTTACCTTGAAAAGATGGACCTTGGTCGCTCTTAACAATTTATTAACTACGTATAACCACTTATAACAGTCACAAGTACACTTTTAGCCTTAGAAGACAAAACTGGTCACGGTATCTTCTTCAAAGTATTGCCTCCTCAGTTTCCGTTCTCAGACCGTAAAATCAACACTAAACACACCGCAAAAACGGAAACACACACGAAACTATTTACTGCACTCGTTCAAATCACTGTCATCCAATATTCTCCCGATTCAGATCACTGTGATCTAATACAGACTTAAGCAGCAGGTAAACTAAGGCTTCTTTTTGCTGCCCTGTCTTGGGTCAAGCTGGGTTGGGTCACTACTACAACTACCCACAGGAGAGAAGAAACAAAAAAACTGGTTACACAGTGTATGTGTGTGTAAGAACTTGCTTGCACTGACTCAGCTTCCAAGGTAGATCAGCGAAAATGAGAATATCATCTTGTGCACACTGCGCGCACTGGTGGGTTGAAGTAGCAGCTCAGGCAGGCCCGGTTGAAAGTTCACAAGGAGGCGCGCCGGATAGATTAAGGCTACCACTGCAAGAGCTATATGTACATAGCGGTTGTAGCAGCCTAGTCCATGCCAAAGGTATTTCTCCCCTTCTAGGCGGTGTCTTCATCAGCCGTGTGTGTGTGTGTGGCCTGATGGCGTTCTATATTTAAATATACTCGTCCATCAAAATAAAATTGTGTACAATCAATCAATACAGGGTATTTTAATAATTGCTCTCTAACCAGCCAAGCCAGTTGTCTAAAGATTTAAACACATATTGCTTATGTATAAAAAAAAGTTACAATACAGTAAAAGGATAATCTGACAAATAATTTGACAAAGAAATTGACAAAGTAAATAAATAAATTCTGACTAGTTGAAGTTATTCAAAGTGGGATATTTGTGACAACCTTCTTCTTGATAAACCTCTTCAGAGCAGCTTTAGACGGCGCCTTCCTGAGCCCGTCAAATTTGTTCCATATCCCAACCAGGTTCTTGGTGAGGGTGCTGTCCGTGCGGGAAGGACGCAGGAGACTGTTGTGGCCTGCTCTGGTGATACTGCTGCATACATTGCCCTTGAGTAGATGACTTAGAGGACCGCCGTTCATTGCACTCCAGGCCAGCCGAGCTGAGTCTGCCGCCACAATCGCATTCAGAGAGGGGATGCCAGCACGATGTAGCAGATTGGGAAGTCTCATTTTGTCACCACGCCGGGTTCCAATTGTTGCCCTAGCAAGGTCGTTCAGGGCCACCTGGACCAGCCGCTGGTGACCTGTTGTTGAGTCATTGTTGTCGAGTCGAAGTCCATACAGCACAGCGGCCCCGGCTCTGGCACGGCCGCAGCCAAGTCCCTGGGCCAAAAGGCGGAGCACTGAGAGAGGAAGGGCTCTCCTAAGGATCCTGAGCATGCCGGCTGTCTTGCAGAGGGCTGAGACAGTATTCTCCACAGATGGCCCAAGTGAGCCCCTGGAGTCCACCGTGAACCCGAGGTAGTCCAGCCTGGGCGCTGGGGTGACTTGATCAAAGCGCACTCTGACAGACTGGATCTCACCCTTAGTCCGGAGAGCCAGGACCTGGGTCTTGTCAGCGTTGAGGGAAAGTCCTAGAGCAGCGGAGTACTTCACCAGGCAGTCCGCGACTGCAGTTGCACACTCGAAGGCCTCCGTTGGTGAAGGCGCTGATATCCCGCATTCCACGTCATCTGCATATAGTTCAACGCCTGGACGCACAACTGTACCATGGTTTGCTGCCCAGGCTAGTGCCGCACCACGTAGTGCGGAGGGCACCAGACGTGTTACCAGCGTATATAATACTGGGCCCAGCAGACTTCCCTGGCGCACACCCACACTTATTAAGGCAACAGAGGAGAGTATGCCGTTCCACTGAACCCACTGTTGACTTGGCCTCATGTAAGTCTCGAACCACTTCAGAGTCCTCCCAGCCACACCGACCCCTCTAAGGGCAGCCAGAACTGCGCCTGGAGTGACTGTGTCAAATGCGGCTGAGTAGTCAAAGGCCATAATGACTGTAGGATCCTCATTGTTAGCTGTGGTGGCCTCCAGGAAGGATGCCAAGGCCGTCGAGGTAGAGCGTCCCCGCCGGAATCCATGTTGCTCAGTTGGTAATAGGTTGTGTCCCTCAAGATACTTCGTGAATTGGAGATGCACCACTCTCTCCAAGACTTTCGATATGGCACAGAGTATGGAGACGGGACGATAGGAGGAAGGCTGGTCAGTGGGCTTGCCGTGGCCCTTGTGGATTGGGTGCACAATGGAGGACCGCCAGCAGGAAGGGAACTCACCCTCAAGTATAGATGCATTAATTATGTTTGTTATAGGTGCTGTTAGAGGACCGCTGCACTTTTTCAGCACTGGCATGGGGATGCCATCCGTACCAGCAGCAGTAGTATTCTTGAGCTGTCTAATGATTGTGTGAACATCTGAGAGAGCCACCGGGGACAGCTCAAACTTTACGTCGCCCAGCCCATCAGCCGCCTTCTCCCCAAGGTTGCCAATCATGGCCAACACCTCTCCAGGAACGCAGTAGTCCACATCGGGAACACTTTGACTCAAGTGCTGTGGCTTCACTCTGTAGAAATCATTGCACATGTTTGCCGATGCGTAGTCTGTGGTAGCTCCAGCAAGGAGAGGCAGACCTCTCTTGAACTTTCCTAGTGCAGCATTGGCCACCTTCCATGGATTAACTCCTCTGTTGAGATCCTTCACTGCTGAACGCACCCTGTCTGCCTGCACCCGCCTGTTGGCAGAATTACGTAGCTGCTTAAAACGGGAATCTCCGTTCTTCCTTGCCTGGTTGCGCAAACGAATAGCCTCTCTTGTTGATTGAGATAATGCCAGTCCGGGCTTGTCGTCGCGGACCTTGATGGTCCTCAGTGGGGCGACCATGTCTATTGCTTCCACTATCGCCCCCACAAGAAGATCAAGTTGTGCCTGAAGTGGCGCAGACGGTGGCAGCCACTCGACGAGGTACAGCAGGTCGCACAGGAACTTGTAGTCCGCATTTTTCCAGTCTCTGACCTGGATGAAGTCGACCTTGGCCTTTTTGCAGCCATCAGCTCCTAGTTGCAACCTTAAGAGAATCGGTGAGTGGTCAGCAGGTGCGTCATCCAGTAGGGATGCATCAACCTCCCGAGTTGAGTTGACATAGAAGTGGTCAAGTGTGGAAGTGCGGTGCACCCCGCCGTGCAGCCCATATGACTTCCACGTGGTACCTGTGGCACAGTACCTCAAGCCCGCCGCTTCTGTGACAAGTCCTAATGAGTTAAGCATGGGTGTGTACTTGTAAGTGAGCCCCTCCCGCTCCACTCCTTTCTTGGTCATGTCCAAGTTGAAGTCGCCCCCAACCAGGAGCAACCTGGACTCGCTGGCAATGTCAATGCAGGATAGTATGCGCTCAAAGTCGTCCTGTTCGCTGACTTGGTGACCAGAGAACTGGCGGTATACTCCCATGATGGTCACGCCAATCCCCTCCCCCAAACGGTCCCCGCCCCCAATCTTGAGCTGCACGGCAACAACGGGAACTCCAGCAGACATGAACGGTGTAGCAAGGGATGGCTTCAGGTCAGTCTTAACGTACACTATGCAGCGTAGTTTGCGTTTCAAGCTCTTCTGTGAGGGTGAGTGGGAGAAACTGGAATAGCCTGGTATGTCAGGGAGTCCATCCGATGCTGGCCAGTCTGACTCTGTTACAATGAGGCTGTCTGGGGAATGGGTATAGATGAGGTGGAGAATGTGTGGATGTGCCGCGGCCATGTGGCCACCCACATTAACTGTGATTGAAATGTTCCTCATGCACCGATTCGGTCGAGCAGCTGCTGGAGCTGCACCTGCAGGTTTTGTTGTTGGTGCTGCATCACCGCCACCAGTTCCACCACCGTCTCGTCCTGCACTGGCATCCGGGGAGGTTGCTGCCTGGCTGGCTGATTCTGAAGAGCCGCCGAGTAAGACCTTGGGGGAGGATAATTGAAGTTTGGTGGATTGACCATTGGCACCATGCTGCCACCTTGCTGGCTTTGCTGCTGCTGCCGCCAGGTCCGATGTGATATTGCGTGATATAGGTCTGTGGATTGTAGTTAAACATGCTTATAACTCACTGGCCTAGACGCGATAGCAGACA
>LR142268.1:0-10766 GCA_900659605.1 Tisbe holothuriae | reverse complement strand
GCAGGAGGTAGAGCACGGCGAACCAACGGTACCTAAAAGGAGGTGCATGAGTTAATGAGATCATAAAGTACTGTAGGGCCTAGTTGTTGATGGCATTCAGGGCTTCTAATGTAAACATAAATGTATTTGAAACCCACTTGTTGCGTTGCCAGTCATAAAAGCTACTTCTGACTCTCTTCCGAGTATATCGAGTCATGGACAGTCAACTGTTTACCCAACAAAGTCTAGACAGTGCAAGCCTTTATCCAAGCATTAGGAAGAATTACATTTGAAAAGTAATTCTTGAAATTTTCATGAAAAATGTAATTCTCAAAGTAATTTAGGTGTAATTCTATGTTATTGTAATTCCTAGGATGACGTAATTCTTGACTTTTCCAAACAAATTTAATTGTAATTATACAAACTAAATGTTATTTCCCAATGCATTGCTTGCTTTTATCTTACCTTGCCGTGATGTCCCCAAGCGCTCTCGCCAACGGAATCGGCCACCGCATCCACGGCACCGGGTAGAAGATCAAAATTCCAATCACGTTGAAAAAGAGGTGCACAAAGGCAATCTGGATGGAGTTTTTGAGGTAGCGGCCCTCGGCCGCGAAGCTGGCAAGGATGCCAGTGGTGGTCGTGCCGATGTTGGAACCTAGCGTCATTGGATAGGCGGTCTCCAGTGTGACAAGCCCCGCGCCGCAGCGTGGGGTGAGCGTCGACGTGAAGACAGAAGAGCTCCGGACGAGTATGGTCACGATGCAACCAATGAGCATTGCCAGATATCCGGTGAGCCACGGGCAGTAAGGAATATCCGCGTTGATCGTCTCCTCGATGATTTTGGCCATCTTGGCGGACAGGATGCTGTTGAGGATCTTCATGAGCGCGAGCAGGCAGCCGATGAGCATGACGAGGGAGAGGACGAGGAGGGAGATGCCGAGGATCATGTCGGAGAGGCCAAGACCTGAAATTAAACGTTCATTAGTATTAGTGTTTTTAAGAAAAGGTTAAAGGCATGAACCTAAAAGGCTGCTATACAAGAGTATATTTCGTCCAAGGTTAAAGGTATTTGCGTTGAAATATATGGAATATTCTGTTGTAAAGCTGAACAGTCTTTCGAGATGCAAGATGCAAGAAAATAGCATAATCCGTCAAAAACAGAACAAATGCAGCAGAAAGGATCAATATTCTCAAATACATCTTGCTTTCTAATTACTTGCTCTTTCACAGAAAGTCTTGCCTGTATAGCTCTTACTAAATGCTCTACACTTCATTACATCTACAATGGTACTCTTGTATCTATCTTAAAAGCTACCAATATACAAGTAAAAGTAGATTCAACTAAAGCGTTTAATTCTTACCTTCAGACCCCATAAAGTAGAACAAATAATCACAGCTCTCCTCGCCACAGTCCGTCCTGAACAGCGTGGTGATGTTCTCATACTTTGGATCACCCAGCGACCACCCTGTGAGCACCGCGTTGTCCAGCTGAGCGATGCGCTTCGTGAACGGCTTCGTGAGGGCTTTGAGGAAGTCGGGGCTCTTGACGTCGTTGTCCTCGGGGTCAGGGATCTAAAAGTGGGACAATGTTAACGTATAATTTTACTGTTTTAGCTTAATGAATTAGCTAAATTATTGTTTAAGTTAAGCAGTGTACATAGTCGGTCTGGACGTTACTAGACTTTGTTAGCAAATGGGCCATTCTTTGTAGACGGCTATATATATTCAGAGCTCTATGGTAGTGGGTAAATAATTTAGAACATTTGTTAATGACTTGTGCCAAATGCTTATTCATCTAAGGTACTGAGCTTAGATAAATAAAACTAAGGTACTGAGATACAAGAAAAGTTAATATATCAAATTGATTATGAATAAAACCACATATTGACCAACTTTTAAGCGTTTTCAAATGCCATTTTAGCTTCAATTTCATTCCCTACCTGGTCAACAAGATATTTGGTGAACTGCTCCAGAAACCCGGTGGCGATCTCCAACATGAGCAGGACAGCGACGGCGAGCCAGTTGAACATGTCGTGGACGGTGGCAGCGGCAAAGGCACGACGGAAGCACTCACGATCACCAGCCTATAATAAATAAATATTAATTGAGTTAAGTACTTGATCTGTGCTCTATCTGAGCTCTATCTGAAGCTATAACTCCCAGTAAGTAGAGTAGATCCGTCTAGTAAGTGGGTTTTCAGTAGAGCTGTGCGGATCCACGATTTTTCGACGGTATCGGGTACGGGTACGGATCCAAGCAAGATCCGCGGATCCGGATCGGGTACGGATCCATAGAGCTTATACACTTCCACCATATGTCTATGCGTATCGGAATCCCCGGTCTATGGCTTTGATAGGAACCATAGAAGTGCATAACAACTTTACCATAACAATTTTGGATTTGTCGGAAAAGATACTTTAAAATGCTTCTTTGTTGTACTTCTTTGGATTTGCTTCAGTAGGATCCGTACCCGGATCCGTACGGATCTAAGAATTTGACGGATCCGGGTACGGATCCTGCTAGGATCCGCGGATCGGGTACGGATCCCGCACAGCTCTAGTTGTAACCTTAACAACCTTGTCATCCTTAGGCCGAGGCCTAAATGGATACTGTTCTACTACTAACAAATATTCTACATTGCATATCAATTATAGCTAATTTTTCGTAAACAGTGCAAGTTATTATTTCTTGATTTATCGTTGTAAATGATCCCTAATTGAATAGCACAAAGACAAATAACATTTTTTTTTATCTTTACAGTACAAACTCATTTACAACAGTTCATTGTTTTACCCATCAAATTTAATGAGTCGTTGCTTGAAGTATAATAGAGCTAATTTAGCAGTAACAAACTTCTATATAATGTTGTCAGTGCAAACAAGGCAGAGTCCAATTATAAAAACCACATAACAATACTAAGGTTAAGGAGCTGCTTAGCTACCGTTTCAGGATGCATATTGGCTAAAGGAGTATAGTACCTTAAGCTCTAAGTATCTCACTCCCAATTTTAGTCCATTAGCCATAAACTAATTCTTATTATTCATTTCTTACTTTCTTTTGATACAATGACACATGCCCTTTTACGGTTTGCAGTATAGGCAGTAGCTGTTTTACGGACTTAATACTTTCACATTAGAGCACCACTCAATATTTATTTCATGAACGGACATGCAAACTAACACTACTATTTTAGATGCAAGGAAAATACATATCGAGCGAAAAGACGCAATTGATTACTTTCATATTTATTTAATAATTTGACGCTTAATCCGATTTATTTAACGAAATAAATATGCAACAAATTTTGCCAATTTCATCGCGCGTTCTAGGTTATCAGGCAATTCCTAGGAGTTGCCTCGTGACCTCATCTCCACATTGGCAAAAGTGTTGCATTAGTAGATGGGTGCTTGAAAATGAGTCGTCGATACTTGTATAATCATAGCTGAGGTGGAAGTAGTTCGTACCGGAATCTGAGGTTATGTTGACGCCATGAGTAGTAAGCTGATAAGATCATTAGGACAGGAGGAGATATAGAGTCGATAGTTTAAAATATACCAGTGTGTAGTCAAATGGAGTTCCATCTTGCCATTCCAGGTCAGTGCATCCAGTGCCAGTGCAGTCTTCAGTGAATGATCTCGTCAGTCCAATCCAACCTGAATATTAGTGGCTTAGTGCACTATTTTTTACAAGATACACAATGTCGGTACATATTCAAGTAAAAGTAGTATATGAACTAAATGAAAAATTACCTCTATATAATCCCAATTTTCGCATCAACGTCCCACCTGAACAGAGTGTCTATATAACAATAACAAAGGTATTACTATGTCCCAAAATGAGAGGTTATCACCTTACTGAACATGTACTCAAGGCATTATTGTAGTTATTATGGACATCATGCCACATCACCACCTCAATCATGTCAATGATCTGTTCCTGGCTGATAGACTTAGTGGTTGCGACAGTGATGGCCACTTCATTGGTTGTGTGAGATACATGGGAGGCAATCTTGATTTTTCCAAGGGAACATGATCCACTGCCCTGGTCAAATTGGCTGGCCTGACAATCCGGTACTTCATTGCAGGAAGATATACAGCCAGGCAGAGAGTTTGCCTTTAGAACATGCAAAATATAATGGCTTATCTAAAGTTGAGTGTAACACAACCTGTTTTGCCTCCAGTTGTACAAAATTTGATGGTAGTATCTTAATACCAGGATTGTACTCTGAGATTATTGTTTCGCCATGCACATGAGCCATCATTATGAGCAGTGTCAGTTGAATTGTTGTCATGGTGTGACCAAGAGTTGACAATAGAACCATACAAATACAACTGTGCCATGTTCTTATTTTTATAACCATAAAGAGTTGATAAAGGTAATGAGTTTTATTGTTCAACAATAAAACATCGAATATTAGCTAAAGATGAATAGGTGCAATTGGGATTAATGACACTATTAACTGTAGTATTTTATAACGTGTGAAATACTAAAAGATTATCAAGTTATAATGGCTAGATTAATTACTAAGATGAATTGGTGCTATTTGATTAATAGATAGTATTAGTTAACAATCACACAATACTTTTTGTTGTTAATCATGAATTAATTATTGAGCCATATAATGCTTGGTCTCCAAAGAAAGTAAATTTCAAACACTGTATACTATGAAGTGTCTTATATTTCCTCTATTTCACTCAAAATCCTTCAATCTCGCATATAATGCCATTGTAATCTCCTGTTGAAGTCAGTGACCACTGGAACCCATTCGGCCGGTACAACAGACCATACTGATAACTCGTGCCAGTCGTTGGCTGATTGGCAGCCCTAGAACAAGAACAAAATGAAGACATGGGGTTAAAACTACTGCTCTATCTATTCAGACGTGTATCAGATGAATTCTTTGGATTGCATACTTACACGTAAAACTAGATTGTTATTCTTAAGCAGTGTCATGAATGACTCATTTTATATATATTTAAGTATTTAAATTATTAATATTACCAGTCAAAGAACTCAACGTCCTCCCCTGTTCCCTCCCAGACGTAAGTTCCCTCCGTCTCCACATCGGAGAGCCCCAGCCACCAGTACGCGGCCGTCTCCTCATTCATGAGATAGTCCTTCATGAAAGTGTTCTCCGCCTCAGTCTCAAGCTGGACCTACAATGCGCAAGAATGGACCTTTTTATCAATGAAATAGATGACCATAGACCAGCAGTATACACTGACCTAGGTGATAAGTGGCATTCGCTAACATATTTATATAATTTTGACCTACCATCAGAGCCCCTGGCCTCAAGTCCTCACAGTATTGCTTTGCCGCATCCCAATAGAGGTAATCACCGCCATTGTTGGAGTAGCACCTGTTCCCCTGCGGCCAATGCTTCCACTCCGGCCCCGGGCACTTGTTGACAAACTCCTTGACCTGCTGGCAGATGGGATAACGCTGCTGTGTGCAGGATTCGTCGGACCAGAAGTAGAAGTGCTCGAATGCGAGGGAGACGCAGTTTTCATCGGTGCCACCGTCAGGCTGATTCTCTCCTATAAAACATCAACATTATAGTATAATAGCTCAAACTGCTCAATGAACTCAGTCCATTTTGGTAAAAAGAGACAGCTCTCTGGACATTTGAAACTCACCCCACGCCGTAAAGTTGGCCTCCTTCAATGTGTGATCCCAGATGAACTGGCTTTCCGTGTCCCCATCGGACAAGCCCACCCAGTAGTCATCTGCGCCACGCGAGGTCAGCTCACCCATCAGGAAAGCTTGCAAGGAGTCGCTCTGGATCTCCAACTGAAACAATAGTGTTCACTACAGTTTCATGTATATTTAAGTATTTGGTACTATTGGTAAACATTCAAGTTTTAAATTTTTGTTAAGCGAGCAAAGCAGCAATAGCACCTGCCGAGACTGGTGGTCGATATTATCGGATTCCGATAATAAGGCGATTTTAATATTATCGGAATTCCGATAATAGCGCAACTTTAAGGGCGAAATTCCGATAATAAGGCTTTTCAGGCAGAGGTAGAGGTCGGGCAATGTCAAGTCAGTCATGAACTGTATACTGGTGCAAAGTCGAGTCGGTCATGAACTGTATATTGGTGTTGTTCACCTCTACATGTGTGCTATAATTGTACTAAAGTCGGAACCCGATAATAGCACTATTATCGGGATTCTCTGCAGCCAGTCTCGGCGGGTACTGAATGTAATTTATGCCAAAGAAATATCAAGAATGATAAGTACATAAACAAATAAATATATCTTGCGCATTTCCGAACCATTAATACCAATGAAATGTTTAAAAAGTTTGCTGAAAACGCATTTTCAACAGAAGTATCCAACATGATGTTCTAATGTTCTTTTTATCCTTGATTTCTAGGTAAGAATCCCTCAACACACATCCACCAATTACAAACCGTGAATTAGCCACATATGCTACTTGAAAGTATGTTTTATCTCCAATAATGACAGAGCTTATTTTCACCGGTTTAACATCTATTTTTGTTATGTTGCTGTCCTTAGAAAAAGAAACATATGTTGATAAAATAGATGTATCAGTTTTCAAAGGTGATGTGTTTAAAACATGTGCATCCAGTTCCGTACATTTTTGCATCTTTTACCCTTTTTCTGCCCTTTTCCGTTACCAAACTGACAGTCCAATGTAAAGGAAATGCTCTTTTTCGCAGAGCATGACACAAAATGTATACGAAGATGAGCGTACACAATTTTTTAAAAGTTCAAAACGCCCTTTATCATAACTGCGTTTGCTGCAGTCGACTCATCTTGTTTCTGCTTTTTGCAGCATTCCAACGAAACAGACTTTAAATAACATCACTTTTCAGTCATCACAAAGTGTTTGGAGCTTGCATGCAACAGCAAATTACAAATAGTTTGTCTTTAACATGTTAAGGATTTTGGGCAATGATTCGTTGGGTATAACCGAGTAGAAAAATGGAGAGAGAAGAACACTTCCCCATAGAAAAATAAGCTCGTGTTAAGATAATAACCAAACGGATTCGACAGAATACTATGTAGTCGGTACGTATATCAATAAA
The DNA here is from genome assembly GCA_900659605.1 of Tisbe holothuriae. Taxonomy (NCBI): domain Eukaryota; kingdom Metazoa; phylum Arthropoda; class Copepoda; order Harpacticoida; family Tisbidae; genus Tisbe; species Tisbe holothuriae. Next base: position 3,732 of record LR142268.1, on the reverse strand, counting down.
CATTTGTAGAATTATGCATATGGTTTTGCTTACAAGTTACTGGATCAACAGGCACATTGCTCTGAGTGTAGTAAACGTTCTGTTGTTGTCTAATCTATATTATAACCTAAATAAACACTCCATATACACAATAGATTAATATTTTAAACCTGAAGATAGTGCTACATTAGCATTTTCCATCTTTTTCCCCTCACATAAAAGTATGATAACCATAACCTTAAAAGGGCGTATTTATGCCGTTCTTATTACATTTTTGTGCACGCGTTTGAACCCCGTTTTGAGGAAACCAAAAAAGAGGTTCTCGGTCTCAGGGTTGACATATAATTAAAGTCAAGAGCCGCAATATTGAAATGGTTTACTCTAACAATGATCTTTTTAACACAATACTTGAACAAAATGGCAACCCTTTCTTTGCTATGTAATAGACAAGAGCAACATTTTTGTAGCTATTGCCATTTTTTCCGTTGGACGTTCAGAAGATGAACCAAAAATGTTTGCAAAGTACCGGAAATATGGGGTTCGGATTCGCAAAGCGGATTATTACATGACATTTTGACATTGAGTAGGAATATAAAGAAGTTTTGATATGTATAACTTAATAAAATGTGACCTGCTGTGGTAAAGAAATGAATCAGAAAAAAAATATTTCTGGAGATCTTAACGCACATTTATCAATATAAAGTAAATACTTTGTCAACAATACTAATAGTAAGGATGTGCGGTTTGCAAAATACAAACCGACGTCGGTTTTCGGTTCGGTTTTTAAATAAACCGACAGTCGGTTTTTGGGATTCGGTTCGGTTTTCGGTTTTTCCTTTATGTAGAAAACCATAGACAAGCTACAAAGTCTCTGTAGCTTGTCTATGAATAACCGTTGGAAAGCTTCGTAGATTAAGAGAGAAACATATTGAAAATTTAGTACTGAAATTCTTGCCTCACTTTAGTTTAAATTGCTATTTAAAACTACTCTAGAATTTGTCTAGACTTTGCATACTGCTTTTATAATATATTCAATAACCTAAAAGTCTACATGTAGACAAACTGACGTGGTGTCAAAACCGACTTTTTGCACACCGAAGTCGGTTTCGGTTTCGGTTTTCAAATATACCGAAACTCGGTTTTCGGTTTTCGGTTTTCGGTTTTCGGTTTTCGCACGTCCTTAACTAATAGCTACAAAGCCATGTTTAAGTCTAAATATCAATAGCATTCTGACCTAACGAGCAACCCTAAATCCGATAATTCACGTTCATCTGCCAAGAGCTAATGCTCAAAAATAGCCACAACAACAAAAGTGTCCATAATCCAACATGAGGACAGCTGAGAGCATCAATTACGCTCAGTATTTGTCTAACGGGGAAGATGTCAAATAATGTAAGAAAAGTTGTGGCACAGTGGTTTCATTACTAGACAGTACAATATCAAAACACATTCCAAGAATTTACCTATAAGCGTTATCCGGCCAGTTTGGGAGCACCGGCAAACGGCAAACGGCAAACGGCAAACGGCAAACGCCAAACGGCAAACGCCAAAAGCCAAACGGCAAACTACACTACTAACTGGCTGGCTTATTGTTAACAACGCCGAGATATATTCAAAATATGAAATAAAATGTGTGTTTTAATTATTTCTGAGGCAAAACTACATTACAGAATAAATTTAAAATAAGTACTTAAAAACTTGTGAAAAAGTGAAGAAAAGTAAGAAAAGAAAATGAGCATGATAAGGCTTGAACCTACAACCTCCTCCACCGCTGTCAGCTGCCTTAACCAAACAGCCACTGCGATTCATACTTAAGTAATGGAATAAAAGCCTTATTTATATCTGTGGGTGAACTGCTGCGTTGCCGTTTGCCACTCAAAGTAAGTGGAAGCATCGGCAAACGGCAAACGCCAAGGATGTTGAAGTATCCTTGCCACCGGCAAACGGCAAACGCCAAACGGCAAACGCTTCAAAAATTATAAGGTCATCAAAGGCTTTGGGAATGCCGTTTGCCGTTTGCCGGTGCTCCCAGAACTGGCCGGATAACGCTTATAAAAGCTATATTAATGAAATTTTTTGACATCTCTTAAACCTGCAGAATATTTACATGTTCATTTTGAATATTTCCCCTTTTGATGAAGTATTTCCACTCCATTGCATCATGTTTTACCACCTTTGACCTGTCCTTTTGGCCACTAAAACTTAAAATTTTAAAACCAAACAAATTGTTCTGGAATCAGTGTGTTTTAAAGATATTGTGTGCAAAAAAGTATGGTGATTAGAAGGTTTTCCCCTTTTGAAGATTTTTTTCTCTCTTGGTGGAGCTGGAGGCAAATAAACTATCAAAAGGGAAAATCTTCCTTGTTTTGGGCTTTTCTGGCCTAATTAAGCAATATTTTCTATGAAACCTGTCTGATTGCATGACTAAAGCTCAAATTTAGTATTTAAACACATAACATTTACTGTTTTGTCCCTAAATTTGTGTGTAGATAATGTTTTGCCTCTCCTAAACACAACTACTATTTTTGCCCGTTTTTTATTTTCCCTTTTGATAAAGTACTGTAGAAGAGCAGTTTATCTTTCAGAAGCACCAGCAGGGATACAATCCTACAACATATCAGTGTCGCATACCCAAGGCCAGTGCTCTATTAATAGAGCAACTGTTCTTCTCTAGCTCTACACTAAAATTTGTTTAAATGTTTGTAGGTTTTGGTGGGTATACACTCATGTAACAGATCATGATTCTTCAAACAATTACAACAGAGTTGATTTGAGGGACATTGTCCGATGCAAGGAGAAGGTTCAAGGGGATCTACTGTGGTTGGACATTAGGATTCGTCCAGATGAGTCACAGTGGATCCGGGACACTACCTATGGATTGGCGCAGGTGTTTGGAGTTTTGGGTAGGAACATGGCCGGTAGAAATGTGGTCTATCTGAGGGAAAAAGGGAGCATTTTGAAGCCAAAAATGACTTAGACAACTAGATAAAAGGGAAAGATGGTAATTTCAGCTTTCCTATGAATTGTAGACTGCACTTAGCAGCTTCTCTCCCTTTTTCCATGTCGTCTAACTTCAAAGGACGCATAACTTTATTTGTGGGAAATTTGAATCTTATTTCTCCGGACGGACCAGGTTTCTACTGACCATGGATAGGAACTACATATGTTTAAGACAACAAATACTAAATCATTTTGTTCACTATTCTAGGTGCTCATCTGGCTGTCTATTCAGGACTAAGCATAATGAGTTTAATTGAGCTGGGTTATTGGGTCTTAGAGCTTATGCTTATGATGATAATGAAAGGAATATGGGCTGCAAAGAAACTCTTTGAGTGAAGGAGCAGATCCATGATTAATTATTAACACACCTCTTGTATTAATAATAAAAAAATAACGCACTGTTACTTATTTGTACTAGTGAGAAAATAAATGAAAATTCTGCATAACTGTTATTACCCTAAGCCTAAGGCTTGTATGCTGGCATATTTTGCGTTTACAGCTATACCGGGTGGCTTTCTTGAATTGAGACTACTTTTTGACATATCAAATACTCCATGTAAACACAGTTTTTCATAATTTTATTGTTCCTAGGGACCATTTGGACCAGTTAGACTCATCTAAAAAAATCGGGGCAAAACTGGACGATTTTTGGTATGATTAAGGTGGTTTTGAAAAATGTGGGTCAGAAGAGCCCCACGCCGGATTTTTGAAGCTTTTAGTCCAATTATAAGGCCCAAAATGACTCCTGAGGGT